>JABJVR010048196.1:0-103209 GCA_025773905.1 Chitala chitala
GTGTGTGTGTGTGTGTGTGTGTGTGTGTGTGTGTGTGTGTGTGTGTGTGTGTGTGTGTGTGTGTGTGTGTGTGGTAAGTGCCCTGACTTTCTGTTCACACAAAGTGGACTGTTCATTTCCAAACAAGTCTTAGTTAAAAAAATAAAAAAGAGGGAATAAAACATCAAAAATAAGGAAGAGCAAAATAGCTCAATGGGCTGTTTTACGACTCAAGCACTTCATCACAGGCACAGCCTCAAACTTTGAAGGTTGATGGCTTATAAAATATTGAGTACTAGCTTTACTTTGAAAAGGCTTCTTGAATTGTTGGTTTTTGCTGCACAAGTGTTTGGCATCTATGGATCCTCCATGTGCCTTTTGTCTGCATGTCTACCATCTACAGTGATCCTTTTCTTTAACTGTGATAAGGTTATTGCATACGATCCACAATATGAATTAATCTTTCTTTTTCTTGAGTCAAAGAACTATATATACATTCATGGTTATATATATATATATAATTATATACAACCACTTACCGTTATGTTTGATCACTATAATTAAAAATGAATATTAGATCCAGAATGGTGATTTTTAGTGATGTTATGATATCGGATCGCATATCGTGGATCGCGATCTGGCAGCCGGATTGTCACGGATCGCGATACGACTGCCTGTAATGACGAACGATACTGCTGACCGCACATGCCTAGGCGTATAACACTAAAAACATTCCGAACATTGCCACGACACTCTGACAGCGCCAGCGTGACTGCCATTCGCTGCTTTATGAGGCAATCAAGCATGGTTAGCTGTGAATTCCACCGCGTAGGGACGTCCTGCATCAGTTTGTGTTACGTGAAGTTGTGGTGAACTTGGATGTCGTGGAGCAAAGTGGCTGCTGCAGTGGATTGGACGTAGTATATCCAGGCCGCCTTCCACATTCTGAAGAGTGTCCCTTATCTCGTCCAGGATGGAGATTCTCATGGATAGTGTCGGGTACCGTGATGCAGACATGATGATCATTGCGTCAAGAAATGGTTTTAGCGCTGTTACAATGTCTCTCGCTGTGCTCCATTCGTACGCGCTCAGGTTATTAGGAACATAATGTTTTTTAAAAAGTTTGAAACTCAAAAGCATGGATCTGGATCTGGATCGCGAGCTGGAGGGGTGGATCGGATCTGTACCTGGATCTATGTGAAAAAAATCGGATCTTAACATCACTAGTGATTTTACAACAGTGCTTAATTTATACTGGAATCATAAAGTCCTTTTTACAAATATTTATGTTACAATAACATATTTTATTATTTTAAGTAATATTGATAACATTTAGCTCAAACTTTAAGAAAAACACTACTAAATAAAACCTGTAATATAAGACCTACATATTATATATTTCAGATGTTTTTAGAAGTTTTGAGTAGGCTGTGGGCACACCAATAGTAGTTGGCATCCTGGTTCAAACTGAAGCTTGGTCAGTAATCACAATGCCATTGTCATTTAGTTGTCTTCAGACTGTGTTAATCAGCACCACGGACAGCACACTGTTTGCCCAGCTGCTCTGTGTGACTTCAGGACCAAGGACAGCAGTTGAGCCTGACTCAGCACAGTTGGCCCCACTTTGCTCAGTGACAGGCCACAGCAACATCAGCAGGACACTGGGTAAAGGTTATGTTCTCCATATCCATAACACCTACTCCAAACCCATCACTATTCAACAGCCTTGAACCCTCAGGTTCTGTGCTGGTTCGGCACCAACATCTGCCCATTACCCTGGAGTTTAACGGTCTACTGGTCTGCCATTTTGGACCCTCTTGACTCCCCCTGTCCTGATCCATGTGAAATCCACTGCCTTTTCTAAAGCCCCGGTCAAGTGACTCCCTGCTACTGATGCCGTACCCATCATGGTCTCCCATTATTACACTATGTAAAAATGTTACTCATCAGTTAATATTTTGTTTAACAGAATAACACGAAAAACTTAATTTAGAAAGGCAAAAACTATCATTAAAGGCTAACATTAAAAACTGTGTGCTTGTATATGTCCAACATATATGTGACCAAGTTTTTCACAAAGTGATTTGAAAATGTAATAACACTAAACCATCAAGCTCTTAAATGGAAAAGGAAGCATATTAAGAACGTTTTTATTTTTTAACCAGTAGTTCAAAGATTAGCTTTTGTCTGGTGTGAGGTCAGAGCTTAGCTTTGTAAATTAGCTGCATTACACACTGCAGATGACTGCAACAATTTACATTGGAAGAGGGGGGACAACACGCAATGGAATTGTTTGGTGAAATACTAGGTTATGGCATGTCATTCAACACCCTTTCAAAAAATGTCATTCTATTCAGCCCAGGATTCTGTGTGTGTGCTTTTGACATATCAGAAAGTGTGGTTAAATGCCAGCTCTTGCCATGGTTCCACCCTGTCTACTTTATTCATGAACGCTTTTCCTTTCAGACATTTAGTCACAATTACTCGAAACTGACAGGGCCCAACATTGACTGCTCCAGAACCAGAATATATCAGAAATGCATTACAATCATTGTCTACAGCACAAAAAAGCAGAAACAGGCAAAAAGATGCAGAAGGTTAATTAACAGGTAGAACATGTGATTGTAGTATGTCCATTTCAATTTAAAGAATTATTTCGATGTAAGAAGCACATGAAAATGTGTGCAGTCCTCAGAATGGAGAAATGTCAGAAGTCAAACTCAGTGTAATGATACCCAAACACATCCTCTCCTGCTTTTCTATATAGAGATAATGATATGTAAGTTTAGCACCTGAATAAAAAACAGTGTGCAGAGACTAATTCACATTCTGAGTTCAGAGGACACTGCTGTCAATGATGATTATGCCAAAAAAGCACAAGGCAGGAGGTCTGCAGCCATCCCCATGGTTGTCAGGGCATCCTTTGCCCGTGAGGGCAGGACTGAGCAAGTGGATTATAGAGGAGGCAGCATGTGAATAGGACATAAAGTGTAATTTTATTGATTGATTGATTGATTTTTATTATCGTCATGCCTTTCACATGCCCAGCCCACATGGGCTTTCAAGTTGCCATTATACAAAAAGAAACACAACCTGATTCAACCACCCATATCAATTCCACCACCACAACTAAATAAGCAAAGCTTCTTACATTAGATACAAATTTTGAAACTTTAAAAAGAGCAAAATTAAACAGCCATTCCATTTGTTCTTCCCCACTATGCCACTATGTTCTAGAACTTTGCACAAACATTACATCAAATACGGATTTTCTTAAATTCTTTTAACAGGGACAATACCAAAGAAAATGTGATTCATTCTCAGTTTTTCCCCAGATCCTTATCCTGAACATCAACTTCGACAGCCAATGGGAGGGTACCTGTTCTCATCTGAGCAACTAAAATATCTTTGATTTCTTGGTAAATATGACTAAAAATAAGATTCTGACATTATATCACAGCATGGTGAAGGCAATATGAATATCACTTCAGTTGTTTCATATGTATCCCAATGAGAGTCACTGAAGACTGCAGCACTCTGTAAATGGACAAACTTGTATGAAATTTGAATTTAAACAGGGCTGGTCTTTGTTAGTACTATAGGAGACCATTTAGCTGGAAATACAAGGTGTGGTACATTATGCCCTGGAGACAGAGATGGTGCCCTGTCAAGAAAGCCTAATGGATGAAATCAACCATAATTGCCATGTTGGAGCTCACAAGATCATGGAAAGTCACAACAAAAAATCATTGAGCTCCATTTTATCCTAGCATGAGTGTATTTATTACAAACAAGTTAATTTTATTATAGAATTTGTGTAATAGTATTTTGTGAATTTATTCATTAACAACACAATAACAGTTACAGACATTCAGCTTTCCTCATTCTTTAAAACCTGTTTCCATGACTTACTGAGAGAGTTATGTGCTTTGGAGTAAAGTTAACCAGTTCCATGGCTTACTGACTGGGTTCAAGTCCTTAGAATCAAGCAAGGACATAATTGAACAATAAGACAAATTCTCAAGGCCCTTCCCAAGCAGTTGAAAGGTGTTATCTCAAAGTCAGAGACCTTCAAAGTTTTGCCTACTTTTTCAAAGTAATCTATAAACTTTACAATATCACAATACCCAAGTCCTCAATGTACTTTCAATAGTTGTACAATATTTGAATTATGTTTATCATATATACACTGTATTGCCAAAAGTATTGGGACACCTGCCTTTACACGCACATGAACTTTAATGGCAATCCAGTCTTAGTCCGTAGGGTCCAATATTGAGTTTGCCCACCCTTTGCAGGTATAACAGCTTCAACTCTTCTGAGAAAGCTGTCCACAAGGTTTAGGAGTGTGTCTATGGGAATGTTTGACCATTCTTCCATAAGCGCATTTGTGAGGTCAGGCACTGATGTTAGATGAGAAGGCCTGGCTCGCAGTCTCCGCTCTAATTCATCACAAAGGTGTTCTATTGGGTTGAGGTCAGAACTCTGTGCAGGCCAGTCAAGTTCCTCCACCCCAAACTCGCTCATCCATGTCTTTACGGACCTTGCTTTATGCACTGGTCCTCAAGTATATAATCAAATTACTTAAGATGCATTTCACATTGTTGAAATAAAAAGTATAAATATGCTGTAATTAACACATGACTGGAGAGGGCACTGATTTCTATGATCTTGTTTGTCTGTGTTATTTTTAAAACCTGTGTATTATTTCACAATTCTTTCAGTAAAGACATAAAAACAACATACAAAAGAATAGAAATTACAACACAACATAAAACGTAGCTTTTGTTACTAACCGTATACTCTACATATTTCCTACCACACTATACCCTGCAAATGAAACTTGTACAAAATGATTCCAATTCCTTTCCAGTAGACATGACATACAGACACTTTGTCAGCCCACCATATTCAGAACATCATTTTTTACAGTAGATAAATACCAGTTTGCAGCATTTCCACCTTACATTTTTCTGTCACTTAAATAATAAGCTTTTGTTTTTTACATCTACTAGTGTTTTTATCTCTGCAATCACAAATCAGTAATGATAAAATGAAAGAACTCTGTCTCATTTTAGTTTCAGTTAGTGATAAGGAAATTATTCGGTTATGTAATAAAAGTAATATAGTAAATAACACCATATTCATTATAAATAACACTTGTCAGAGTTAGGCTTTAGGAACGTTAATATTAACAGTGTGCAAAGTTTGTTAACCAGCACAGAGTGGTAGTTATTTCACCACCAGGGCCTGACAGCTAGTCCACTCCGTGTCTTCCAGATGTCCTTGTTCCTCTCTGTAATCTCAGAAATTATCACGTAATCAACATAAGAACTGCAATCAATTACACAGTTTGAAGCCAATTATTTAGAGCACAGGGATGCAAATCAATATGTTGGCTCAATTTAAGAAAAACGTAAAGAGTACGGTGTGCAAATACAAAATCTTACAGAATGAAATAATGGCAAACATCGGTCCAACCATGTACCACTGCTGTCTTTGGGAAACAAAAAGTGAATTTCCACATGGTCGACTCTGTTGGCCTTTATTCTACATTATTCTACATGGAATGCTGCAAACACACAGCTCTAGTTCCTCCTGAAGTCCCCCACCAGCAGCCACACACCCCCCTCCTCACTAGCCTGACAACCCTGCAGCCCGTCCTGCCACGTTGTGGTATGGCTCACTCCCCACTCAGCCTCATCATCCTGCTGCACCGACGGACAAATTGCCAGTAACAGCTGAAAAAAAAAAAATCACTGAAACACCTTCTCTTAACAGACTCGAACCTCACCACCTACTAACAGCTAACAGCCGTGACCCGGTCCGGCGAGTTACTACTGCACGACGTCGGACAGGTCCATTTGCGCCTCGGAGCGCTGTCAGGCCTGCTGTTGACAGTACTGGGGATGCGAGCGTCTTTTCCAGGCTTCGGATTTTTCCTGGCTCTTTCCTGATTGCGCATTGCCAGGCCGCTCGACTCATCTCTGTCACAGCTGCTGCAAGGCTGATTCCACATCTGTACTTACACGCCTCACCCCTCCTGCTCTCCGTGCACTAACCACCAGTAGCACATTACCATATTAACTCCCAACCTCCCATAAAACCTTTCACTTTGACAGAGTCATTGTGGTCATCAATATCAGAAGGGCCAATTGTGATGGAAACAATATGAGTTTTGAAGGCTAGGCTAACTGGAGATTATGTCCCTTTCTAAAGACAAACCCAGGCTTTGCCTCTTTAAAACACATTTCCAATACTTGCCTGAGATAACATTATGAATACACATTAACAGTCCATTCAATGAACTTAATCACATCAATCCCTTTGTTAAGGCACGTGGTACAACTTTTGTTATGTATTTTAATTCACAGAAATTAATTTAGTTTACACATTATTAGCCTTAGTTTTTAAAATTTATCAACTAATTTAAATTTTGAATTTCCTGATCATTTCGTTTTTGGAAGGTTTATAACCTTTCTTTGCAATGTACTTTATTATCTTTTACAGTACAGTATGTTGTAAAATGGATGGATGGATGGAAATAAAAAATTGGCCCTGAACAATTAAATGGGAATATTTTTGGGCTTTGCTGACAGATGGCAGAAACTCACAGTATGTACCACACAAAATCAAATGAATCCATCCATCCATTTTCTCCCGCTTATCCGGGGCCAGGTCACGGGGGCAGCAGTTTAAGAAGGGACGCCCAGACTTCCCTCTCCCCAGACAACTCCTCCAGCTCTTCCGGAAATGAATATTAGTGTTAATTAATATTTGCTAGTATAACTCTATACATCTTGGCTTGGGAGCACTGTGCATCTTTAGTGTAAATATAGTCTACTAACTAACAACGAAAACTTTGCATTTCTTAATAATGGATCCTAAATGTAGTGTTCCCCGTGCTTCTGAAACTGTTCGTAAGAGGAAGAAGACTATGATGACTCTGAAAAGACGACATTGTAATAAGTTTCATAGTGAAAGGTCCACAGGTGCGGTTGTTAAAATTGGTAATAACTAGACTTTTATGTTATGGTTTAGCAGACTCACAGGTTGAGGTTAGGAGGGCCTGCCCAGTTATTATTCATGAATTTTCACACTTCGTGAATGTGAAAGGTTGACTGAGTAACAACATGTAGACAATTAAAACACACTACGCAGCCCACTACAGATGTGTCTCAGACACATTTCACACGCCGCACTGTTTGTCTAACAACAAACCATTAACATAGACCTCACAGTTTAAGTAATGCTGTCAACAGTCACAACTGAGCAACCAGAAACCCAGCTGTTACACATAAGAGCTGAAATTCCAAGACAAAAAAGCTGTCTTCTGAGTCATGGAGAGCACAGTGGGTGAGTCGGCGTTTTGCTGTGAAACACCATTACCGGTTCTTTTCAGGCTTTGTTTAGGTATTTAATTGAGCAATTATGTTTTTTGAGCCAAAGAATAAATGGAAAATGTAATGTATGACTCTGACACAACATTTTTTCAAGTTGCCACTGGAGTTGATAGAGAGCGTTTTACAGAGGTTGTCTGAATATCACCCGGGTGCGAAGGACTGAATAACGGGATTTCCTTACGCAAACATGTCACCCCTATTACATCTGCACTGCAGTGGCCATCGTACAACTTTCACTTTGTTTCACAAAATGAAGAGCGATCTCTGTATGAATATGACACATTAATTATTTCTAGACAAGTAATTAGCACAGCTGGTCTATTGTGTACTTTTGATCCTTTTTGTAGCTGCTGGTGTCCCTTTTCCTTAATGTTGAAAGTCAAGGAATTTGCTTTAAAAGCCATAGAAATAATAATATTAAAAACCTTAGAAATGTCAGTAAGTGTCACACCAGAGCTCTAGCTGAAACGTAATAATCTGCGTACTATGTTTGTGAGTAACGTAAAGTGAAATAAAAGACTATTTATTTTTCTTAACTTTTAATTTTAATAATCCGGTGAAGCTGTCTGACTCCTGCCCTGTACTCAGCAAGCTGTCCTGAATTCTGGTCTTAATTGCTCTGTTGAGGAATTTATGTTAATATTTCACCTAGCGTTACAGGTGTTAGTCACGGGCTAATTAGAAGCAGCCCCTGCTCTGCAGTAAATCAAATGAAAGCACAGTGGTAAGACCTGTCTGTTTAGTCTGTAAACATCTTTGTGATTTGTGAAGCAATTCCCTGTGATATAAGAGATGTGTTTGTTTCTAAAGCAGCAGAAGCATCTTTTCTGCCCAGAAGGAGTTCAGTACGATGGGCAGAAAACTGCTCCATAGCTGGAATATCTCCCAGCCCCACCATCTCCCTGCTCACCCAGGTGGCCTGAAGACATTGTTGTGGCCTAGAATCCTGAACCCAGATATTGTGCAAAGAAGATTCTACCCTTTACTGTAATAACGTATAGTATATTGCTTTAGGAGGGTGTCAGGTTTCAGCATTTTTATTTCTGTATAATTTTCATCCAGTCAGTTTTCGTTGCATAACTGAATTGCCGTAGCCGCTGTTAACCTTATCAAAATTACGCACGTTAGTTTACTGAAATCGCAGAGACATGCAGTGATCATTAATTTTGAAATATATTCTTCAGTAGGTTTTTAACAAAAACACCATATATTAAAGATATTATGTTCTACATTGTTTCATTAGGTGAGGTCGATGCCCTCCTCTAATAAACCTGAGAGCCCCCCCCCACTATGAATATCTGTCTCAGTTACTCCATTAAACCATTAAAGCTGACTACACATGGAAGCATTACTCAATCACGTGAGAGACACTTTGTCGTTTCCCAGAAAAGACAGTCTAGCCACCCCTCCATCCTAATAGGCTCACTTTGTAGTCTGAAAACAGCAACCAGACCCTCTCCCCTCCTTCTCAGGTAGCGTGCACTTCCAGCAGAAGGGCAGCACATAACACAAAGCAAGACAGCACTGCTAAGTGAGTTCCCATCCAATTGTGCAAACACAGACTTTGATTTTATGAGAATCCAGTACAGGAAATAACCGGTTCACTCTGTTATGGACAAAAGAGAGATTACAATAATTACCATTCAGCTCGTTAACACTTCTTGGACTGTGACTGCCCTTGTCATAATGCACAAAGGTTAATAATGCTATAGAAATGGCATTACAAGGTTGTATTCACAGGCAAGCCCTTCTGTCAGGCCAAGTTCCAGAATGGTAATCGACTATGCAGGCATTACAGTTGTACAGCCGTGCACACACAGAAACAAGTACTGTGTAAAACAAACACCACATGATTAAGTACTTAATGACCACAGCAGAAGGCATGCTTTCCAAATGTGTACATTAAAGAAAGTAACAAAAAACCCCATAAACACCTGAGAACAGATGCACAGGGTGCGGAAGGCGAGGGGGACTATATAAGGATCTTACAAAAGGAGAGTTTGACAGCAATTCAGTTTGTATTAGTTGCTGTCTACAAGACGTTTCACCTCAAATCAGGCAGCAGAGAAAAACGGTAAGATGACTACAAGTGAAGGAAAGCAGATGGAGAGGTAGAAGACAGGTAGGCACATCCATTTACGGCCAGGGGCGATTCGACAGTCATCAGTTCTCACAAATTTACCCAGATGAGACCATGTCGGTGTTCAGAGCCTTGATGTGCTGAATGTTAAATAAGAGCGAAGCTGCAACTGTTTGGAAATATTTGCCTGGAAACAGTAGTGGCACTCGTAGCAGTAGCGCACAATAAGAAGAACATTCTGGTTGCTATTAAGACTTCCTCCCTCCCATTAAGCGTAATAAATAGGCTTCCATTGAGGCAGCGGCTGTTGCCTAGTGTATGGTGCAAATGACCATAAACTTTCAGATGCTAATGGCTATATTAAGATAAATTGTGTTCATAATTCAAGTAAGGAGGTCTAGTGATTAAATCTTCATTATTACTTGGCAGATGCTTTTCCACACAGATTCGCTGTGAATTCTATCGCTCTCTACTTCCATTCAAGTCAAGGCCTGCAGCGAAGCGTATTTTAAAATAATAAGAAAAACCAAGCTGAGACAATTGTAAAAATCTGACTGTTAGTGTTCTGTTCTATTCTGTCACTTTTTTAGCTTTTGTCACTGACATGCAGGCTTGTTTTTTGAGCAAAGATGTGATTTTTCTCTCAGGAAGGATTAACAACTAAAACCAGTCTAGTTTGCAATCAAATCTAAAACGACACATCAAAGTGTCACATTACAATTATTTTAGTTGAATAACAGCACACATTAGTAATTTTATTTCCACACTATTGTAAGAAATGATCAAAGCACCAAAAATAATGGGGGCAGATTATATAACTACATGTAACTGTATAGTTATTCTAGGAAAGTTAACAGTCTATATAACTAGGGGGGCAGGGTGCCCCCCCCCCCCACCAGCTGGGCCCCTGATTGCAGGTTACAAAAATTCAGAATTTTATTAAAAAATATATAAGTTATAAGGTTATTTGTAACAAAATGTTTTTGCTTTTTTATTTATATCTGAATTTTCCTATGACATTTCCAATTTGATAAGCAGTGGTTGCTTTATTTTTGTAGGCACATATCGCTACAGCTTATTTTATTCATTGATTTACAAACATTTTGCCACTCTAGAGGCATAATGCCTGCTATACGTAAGCAGGTTGGAAGTACTTCAAATCAAAAACAATGGCACTCCTTTAGCTGGAGCGAGTAAATGAAGTTCGATTTGTGTGCTCTGGACACCTAGAATGTTACACTGATTAACCAGAACATGCTGAATAGTCTGCATTTCATGGAGCGCAGGCAAATGCTGTGCTGCGGAACTGAAAAAAATTATCAAGATCCATCTGAATTAGGGAGCAGTTATGTCAACTTTACATAAATAGGACCACAGCATGCAGCCCTAGCAATTATTCCTACTGAAAGTGGTCACCTTGTCAGCCAGTAGGGGGCCCTCTTCTCCTTATTGGATAAGTAATGCACAGATTTTACTGCTTTAATTAAAAGGTGCACTCATATGAAAGCTGTCCATGGGGACAGTCAAAGCTATGATCTCATTCTCTTAATGTAAATACCCAGTAATTATACTGTGCTACGTACATACTTAACGCTAAAGACCTGATTCATTTTCTCCCTTATAAACAGGGAATATAAAAAGGGTTTACTCAGGAAAAAAAAACTAATTAAATACATTAGTATATGTATTTTTTATTTGAAGAAAATAATGTAGCCATGAGATGAGTAATTGAACCCAACATGTGGAGAGCACCTAACATGCTAATTACAGTGGCTGAAGCCAAAGTGTTAAACCTAACCATAGATGCTACTACTAAAGCCTTGGTGAAGCCTTGAAAAGGTTCTCAATGCTGACACTGCTGTAGTATAAATCGAACTGTATGAACAGGTATATGTTGCTTTATATGCAAATGTTAGGGGGCAACAAACCAGCAATGTAATTATTTATAAAATGCACGAGCATAACAAATTGATAGAAAAGCACATGTCACAAGTGAAAATTGTGTTTTCCATTTCGCCAGCATGAGCGAAACTCCAGCAGCGGTACTCACCCGCTTCACGTCTTTTCCAAAAGTCTCGCTGAAGCTACTTCCCAAGATTTCAAACTGCACGTGAGGGTTTGAGCCGTCATCTCGGAAATCCATAGTCCCTGTAAGTCCGGTGATACGTCCCTACACAATGGAAGTTATCTATTAAAAAAATTTTCTTTTTTTTGTCTTACAAATTCTGTCTGACTACCGAGTTATTTTAATTACACTTTCAAAAACAGGAAAATAAAGACTGTTTAAACTGCTTTGCTCTGGTTTTAAACAGACGCTGATTTGGACTACGAGGCCAAACCTTTTGGATGGTGTCCAGCATGGACCAGCCGCCGTTCCATGGTTTGGTGGATTTCCTCATGCAGTTCAGACTGGCCATGCTGTGCCACTTCCTGTCCTCCAGCTTCCTGTAGAAGGCGTTGGCGAGCATCAGCACGCTGTCGTACAGGTACAGGTTTGACACCTGCGGAGACGTCAGGAATTAAATGCATTTTTCAATTATTTAACATAACATAGAACAGTCTGTGGCAACACTATCACTTTTGGAATAGCAGGGAATGGTAAATTTAAAGGACATGCATGTGTCAATGCAGTAATTAGATATGGGAGCAAAATGTTTTTGTAATTACAGACGATAAACTTGGATATTCAATTGAATTCAATTGATTTTTATATAGTGCATTTTACAACAATGTGCCTCAAAGCGCTTTACACAAGAAATTGCAGATATTAAGGAATAAGCAGCAGGAATAAATACAAATGAAGCCAGATAACAGTAGAGGAGAGGAACCAAAAAGTCACAGTGTGGAGAAAAAACACCTCTGGGGGCCCAAGGTTGACTGGCTGCCCAGCCCCTCCTGGGCACGCTAACATTACAGATATGAATTCAAATTTGTTTTGTGAAAAGTGTTTGTGACTCTAAAGATGTTTCCTGCACATTATCAACAGATTGCATCCAAGGAGAGCTTTATTCTACACTGAAAACCAAACTTTAGAAAGCTCAGAAAGTGTACAACTGAAAACAGCCTTATTTATAACAGAATCAAATTACTAACGTGTTACAATTTTTGGTGCTCTGATCACCAAGCTTTTCAACTTCCCATTACTGTGCCCTTTTAAGTTTCTTTCAGCTGAAGTTAAGGTAGAGGTGGTTCAGTTGTTTCATACGCAGCTCCAAACCCATGTGGTCACTCACTTGCAGCACCTCAGGGCCAGTAATAGGGCTAAGAAACTCTGTAAGTGCTGCTTCCTTTCTGTTGTGGCTTCTGTTTTCACGTCAAGTCAAGTAGCCTTTATTGTCATTCCACCTGTACAGAACAATGTGGTACGAGATAACTCTCCCCCAGGACCACAGCAGAACTGTCCCAGAGAGGCTGTCAGTGTTGCTTTTCCCCTTTACTTTGTTTATCGTAGCTACACTGCACTGAACTGGATTACAGCTTGGTTGACAGTTCTTTGTATGCGACTAAGTTCTTCATTTCTGAAAACTGACAGACAAGCTGCAATCAAAATTTTCTAATCAACACACCCAAAGTGGAATCCATTCGCTCCTGGCCACATTAAAAGCCGAGTCACTAACAAACTCGCAGCAAAAATAATTGGGTTGCCAAATTCGAGTGTCAAGTCAAAACCTTAATCATTTCAAAACATTAATCACTTCGCTCGTCACTGCATATTACAGCATGCATAAATTGCGGGACCAGTTTTAATAAAGGCATTCCTAATGCTCACAATGCTATGAAACCCGCATGTAATGCTGATATACAAGTAATAATATTGTTCAGTTATTCCACACCAGGAATACAGAAGCTGTTGTTTCATAAAAAAGATGTACACAACTATGTTCCACTGTATCTCATATATCACCCTCTTCTGTAAATAGGCATATGCCATTCATTCACTCCCTTCCATCAGTGAAGTGGTACTGTATAAGTATCAGTTTGTATTGAACAGTAGATGGGCTCATTGTTTTCAGAACACAAGCAGACATTTTCCACTAGAGTTAAGAGGGCCTTTTTCTCCTCCTACGGTGCTCATTAAATGCTTTGATCACAGACAAGTAGGAACATCTAAAAGACATACTTCACGCAGAGTTCCACTTCTATATTACTAAAATTATGCTGGTACAACAATAGCACTATTTTCAGCAGACTTAATAATTAAATCTAAAGTCTCAATCAAGAGTCTCACTGAGTATAAGGTTCAGGCCATACAACATGCTGGCTTCCTACACTGCTCTATTGTAATGGTTCCCTGTTTGAGGCGATGTTAGATTTTGAGAGGCTGCCAGCTGTGATTTTTGCTACCCCCCTTTGCAGAACATCCCACAGAGGCTTCTGAACCAAAATAAACAGCACACAGGCAAAGTGTAAGTAAACGTAATGTTAAATGAGCTGGAAGAAGAGCAGTGGTGTCTGAAAAGACTCCCAACTGCAAAAAACAAGGTGCAGAGGTCGCATGGACCTAAGAAATGAGGTAGGGTGGGGGGCTACCTTAGCTTTCCAAAGAAAGATTCGGGGGTGGCATTGGTTGGTTGGTTGGTAGGTGACTGCATCAAAAAGCAAGTGTTGGACTGCAGCAAGTGACAGCACACAATGATTATAGGTAACCCTGGGCTACATTAATTTCTCCAAATTGACCTCAGTAGGAAGACGGACAGAAACAAATGAGCATAAAGGTGAGTGCTGGTGTTAATATCACTGCCTGGTTTGGAAAGAGTCATGGAGATCAGGAGGATTAGTTAAATACTGAGAAGAAATTAGTTAGGTTTAGGGATCTGAGCTGGTTTTAGTGATAATGGTGAAGAGTGAGAAAAGGAAATGAGAAAAAAAAATTAAAAAGAAAAACTGAAAACAAGGACATAGTTATTTCCCAAGGGCTGAAAATACAGAGCAGAGTGGGAGTAGGGTGGCAGTGGTCTGTGAGTGGACCTACAGCGTGTAGAATGGACAACAAAAATAGCAACGGAGAGAGGTATCTGGTAACAGTCACAAGAGCTTTTCTCTGGCAGCTTTAAGTAGGTCCCAGGATATAAAGGAGGCATCAAACCATGAAAGGTGGCAAAACAGTTTTTATTTATTTATTTTTTACATAACTGCTCTCCAATGCTAATCTTATGCTGCACTTTACTGTGACCCGTGTCAGTGGTAAAACGCAGGGCCAGCCGATGACCTTCCGTCTGCAACTTACACACTGTAATAACATACTTGTGTTGTGCCATATTCTGTTCTCACCAAGGCCTCATTATAAACACTAATTTAAAATGCTTAAAATTCTACCATTTCCACAAAATGGTTGCGAATGGTAGGTGTACCAACTTATGAAGGTTTGAGAATGCAGCTCTTGCAAAGGCATCTTGGGAAAAATAAGTTGAAATGAAAGGTTCAAAGACACAGAGGTACATCATGCAAGGATAGCTTCTATTCTCTAGTTATTTGTTTATGTATTGCTGTGAAACTGACACATCACTTTTCAGCTTGCCTTTTGATAGCAGTATGTCCTTTTTTAAGATACAAGAGCAAACACAAACAGCCAAGAAGGTTTTTTGGAAAGGCGTTGGGCAGCATTACCTGTGAAGTGTGTTGGTATCCTGCTTCATTTTGGCTACTAGGAGTCAGCCAACAATACGTGACACTAACACTTCAATAACTGATCTGGTCTAAGGCTGATGAGTTTCCCACTACTACCAAACCATTAGCTTCCTTGCCTACCATGAATATTATTTTGTATCAGATATTATTTTCACTCTTTCTAAAAGGATCGTTCGAATTAAAAAAAAAAGTACTATAGCACCTATCACTAGTTTCACAGTAAGGTAATCCATCTGCGGAAACAATTAATTCTATAATAGAGCAAAACAAAGGCTGTTTAAAAGGAAAACTCTCTAAAGAATACTTCATATAAACGAAGTATCTGTAACTAATCTACATGCTTACTCACTTTGCTTAATAAATATCAAAAGGTATTCAAATACGAGGTGACATTTAATACTGCGAATATTTCCCCTGGTATTCCTTTTCACAGGGGTACGCTGACAAGTAATTACTGAGCTATATTTGAAATGTGTCTCCAGGCCCTTCAGGGTTTCAGATCACTGAAAAGAGGTGTGCCTGCTTTACGTGGGTTTTGGAAAGAAGGCCGAGTGTATCTCTCGTCAAACTGTGAAGTTGGCTGACACAGGTGGGAGCCTGCTGATTAATCTGAAACACGCCGAAGCGTGTGTTATTACGGGAAAGCGCGGGAACGACAGGGTTCACAGAAAACGTTGTGGAAAGCCTCCTCTCTGGGAACGAAAGTCCGACAGTACCTTCCCTGTCGCTTCGCTTCTGTTTTGAAAGCTCGAATCAGTATGTCCCCACAGGGCAAGTCTAGTGCAAGTGCAAAACTGAGATTACACCGCATCGCGTCTATAGGAAAGATAATGCGTCAAAAGTGTTTACCCATATTTTTGATACTGCAGCGTAAAAGGCAGAAGTTGAGCTGAATTGCCACTTTCCATTGCCTGTATTTTTGTATGAAGGGCCATGTTTTTGTATTCTTCTAAAGACCATGTTGGAGAAAGTTCCTTAACAGGTGTATAAGAGGTTCACGCAGCTCCCGTGCTTACACAACAGTGAGGGATCGGAGCAAAACTGCACGCTCTCCAGATGGAGGTCATTATGGCGATGGTTACGAACTTAGTGTAAAAGGTGTTTTGCATACCTCCAGAGACTGCAGGTAACCCTCCTGTGGGTCGCAGAGCAGCGAGGAGATGCGGTGGTTGTTCCTCATGCAGCGAATGTTGCTGTCCTTCCAAAGTGGGAAGATCTGCCGGATGATGGTCATCCGTCCCAGGGCACTGTGTACCAGCTCGAGAATCTCAGCATCGCTGATCTCCTACAAGCAGTACAGCCGAACATCATCTACATTAACATCGGCTCTGGAAAAAGACATGGATATTACCTGTGACCACAGTATCAGCAAAATTCACAAAATATGAGCAAAACCGATAAAAGATATAGCTGAAAATAGGGGAAAGTTATAAACCATTGATTTTTAGTGCTTGTTCATTCACTCCATGCTCAAAACAGTACTTAAAGAAATCTCAGAAACTGTTTAACTGATGTTTGTTCACATTCATTAGTCTTTATTATCAGGTTTTTGGAATTAAGTATCTATTAGATCTTGAAATGTTTAGTATTATTTAAAATGAGAATAATTATGAAAAATGACAAATAATGCTAATAAGGACATTTATAATGGTGAAATGAGTGTTGATTTGTACTTTATATTCTTTCAAACATATAAATGTTGGAGAATGAAAAAAATCAGTTTCCACGTGATTTTCATCTTAGTCTGTCTGTAAAGCTGGGTTTAACATTTACCCGATGAAAGGAATTTATGCCAAACTGTGTTTACTTTCATGTCTGTGTGCTTTCATCAACAACCTCACTGATAAACATAGTTACACCTTTTGTCTTTACACATTATGCATTTATACACTTGCTATTGACATCAAGGAGTCTGAATATTTGATGCATTTCATGTTGGGTTCCCAAGCACTGCAAAAGTACAGCCTAAAATACTTCCTATTTCTACAATCACCATTATGATCACTAATATTCAGAAATTAAATTTCTAGACAGAATATTAGTATAGTAATTGTACACCTCTGTTCTTCCCTCCAATTTATTTGACAGGTGAATAATTCCGTTTATGCACTTCAGCAAACAATATCTTATAACTGTACACAGAAAATGACTAGAACAGAAGGATTCATGAAGAGATATTACAATTGTTTACTTTGTCATCAGAAAAAAGATAAATTAATTTCTCAAAATAATATGTACCTAAATGTCGGTCTTACAAAAATATACACATTTTCAACTGCTCCTCTGATCCTTTCATTGCTTCTGTAGTTTTTATTTTGAATGTACATTAAAAGTTTTATCGCTAGGAGAACAAATCCTGCACAGGTGCGTAGGCCACAATTAATCAGAGAGTCTGTTTATTTTACCTCTTCGGCCTTCCGGCCTAATGGACTGTCTCGAGAAGCAGGTGTATAATATTAGCGTACTTCCCCCCATAACTCTACTGTCACCCATTCTGCAACTAAGAGTGTTTTATTGTTTTCACAGAAGAAGGTGAGAAGCACTCCTGGGTACTGGGGCTGCCTGCGTTGCTCCATAGTCTGCATCATCATCACCACAGCACAGAAGCTTTACTCCAACACCAAGGCCAACTGGCTGACGACTCACGTGTTTAGTCTAGGCAAACACAGCACTGTAATGTTTTCTGTGCACAAAGATGACTTATCAGTTGCTGATCTCTACACTCGACACTCAGTATAATTCGGTTTGATGCAGTGACTTTCACATTCAAGGGTCCTCAGGGCACTTAACAAAGATGCTGGACAGCATGTTACATTACAGAGCAATGTATTAATTACTGTATATTAAATAAAGCTAAACTGTGGGAAAAAGGCAAAATGCAGTAGACAACAGAAGGTAAGGAAAAATAAAAACCTGTGGGTATTATAGGGCTAATGGTTGCCAACCCCAAGCTGTGTACAATAACATTATATAATTCAAATATATATAATTAAAATGCAGCATATCGACAATGTAAAATGGTCATTAAAGTTCTGGCAATGATCAACTGTTGTACCTTTCATCTGACACTCAGTAATATAGGAGCTACATAAGAATAAAAAGGGAGAAAGCCTTCAGTTTACTTCCTTCAACAGTTCCTCACATCATGTGTAATATACCCACCCCCCCGAAAAAATAAGGCAGAAACACCACTACAAACAATAAATGTAAAGTGCCACGAGTCGTTATCATTATCCACATGGGAGCGAGTTGGCTTTCTCGGATTCCACTTATCTGGCACCATTTATATTTCTTATATTGCAAATACTTCCAAAAGGCCAGCTGGGATTCATTAACCCCAATATCTGTGGGAAATCAGTTTATAATTTGTCACTGTATCAACACGGCCAAGAAAAATGTCACTCCCTGAGGTGTGGAAAAAGGTATGGCAATATCGCAACACTCGTGACTACATTCTGAAAAATTGTCAGACCACAATAGAAAAAGATAAGGTTTGGAGAATTGCAGAAATCAGCAGCCCCACTTTACAATTTCCCAGATTTGCATTAAGTATTACATTCTACTGTGCCCACATTCCGTTACATTCTACTGTGCCCACATTTTGTGGCCACAAAAAGTATTTGGACACTTAAGCCATGCTAAAAATTGTAAGAATTTTTTAAATTACACAACATCAAATCAAATACAATTTATGTTAAAGAATGATAAGATTATGCACATTTTTGAAGCATTAGATTAACAAAAAGGTATTGGTTAGGTTTTACATTATAAAACAGCAGACATACTGTACAGAGGGGCCACTGTATTTGCCTACAATGGAATACTGTTTGCATCCTTGGGTATAATACTGTACAAAGCCAACACGTTTATAGAATTATTGGTTACAACTGAATAATAAATATTCAAATACATTCCCACTTGGCCACAATATAAATGTCAGATACAGTCATACTATAGTATATATGCCAGAGTGTCGGGTAGTGAAACACGAGTGAATACATTCAGGTGTAAGGTAAATAGACAGATGGCCACATTTAAAGTTATGTTAATGTCCAGCTCTTCTGCACTTTGCAAAAAAGTACTTTCCAGAGAGTTAACATCTGGCATAATATCCATTATGCTACATGGTGTGTTGCAAGACTGGGTACCAGTAATAACAGAGGTGCCAATAACAACGTGTACATGGAGTTTGTCCTGGTGCTAACTTGTACCGCCCTTGTTGATACAAATTAATACAATAACTATCTATATCTATTTAAAAAATTTGAGTGTGTGTTAAACATCATCTCTGCCTCAAACATTGGCCTTACATAATGACTGGCGTGCAGATTTGCATACGCATTGCTGTCAACAAGCCTGCTAATTGGGAGAAAAGACAGACTGAGTGTGCTTTTACAGGTTCAAGCTCCTATTTTGTTGCTGTTAGCATTGTTGCAAGGTGTTTCATTCTCAACTTTTCAAATTTTGACATCCAGTTCTGTCCTGCTAAGTATCATTTACACACAGCTGATGCAAAGATTAAATGGCAATTATATAGTGCTTAGTAAAGGGTTTTCAGCAGCCTCTTCAAGTCTGTTACTAAGGGACTCCCCTCTTAGCGCGATCCTACTCACTTTATTCATTAATATATTTGGTGAATTGACTGTTTATTGAATTGCATGATAAAGGCTGGGAGATGGTCCATTAGAGTGATCCCCAAAACCTCCACAAACTCACTCTATAATGTTACAGTTATGTCTTTTAATAATGCTGTACTGTATATGTATGCAAAATAATACAATATTACAATTTGTCGACAAATTAGGCAACTGACTGTATGTAAACTTTAAACACGTTGCAAAAAATTGAAAAACTATGACTGATTTGGTCATCTTTACCCACTGTTGTGTCACCTGTGCCATCCTTCTGACCAGGTGATTTCACACATGGTTGTATCACCTGTTCCACTGTTTGGACCATGTGACTTCACAGACAGTTGGGTCACCTGTTCCACTATTTCGATCAGGTGACTTCAAACCCTGTTATCTTGCCTGTTCTGTTATTAGGCATTTATAGACACAGCAGGCAAACAGTGAAAACACAGATGTAGAATGATATTGATAACTAATCCCTGGGTTCAATCTAAAAACTACATCTGAAATATCACATTGTACTCAAAAACCATCACAACAAGACTGCAACAGATCAATGGCAGATACTCCCCCTGAGGTACTATGATGCAGTTAATGTAGTCACTTATGGGGACAGAGGATGTACAGTGGAATTCATTTAAATGGATATGTGGCCAATTTGCCTATATGGATGTCATGGAAACCCATGGATACAAAATGATACAATACAAATTTTCTGTCACTGACTACAATATAACAGGTGTTCAGTTAGGTGGATACAGGGTAAGCAAATAAACCAGTATGCTGGTAAAATATATAAGCAAATGTAGGCATTTTACACATTACTTATGTTTTTACATAAGTAATATGTAAAAAAAAATTTAAAAATGAGTTTTTAAAACAAAATGAAGCTCAGATGTTGATAGCAGAAATGTTTGGTGTGGGTAAATGAGTACATTCTCAGATTCACAAACACAAATAAGCTGACCATTCATTCATTCATTCATTTTGTTAACCGTTTAGTTCTGGTGAGGGTCGCAGGGAAGCCTGGAGCCCATCCCAGAGCACACAGGGTGCAGGGCAGGGGACACCCAGGGCGGGGTGCCAACCCACCACACACAAGCTAAACATTGGCACAGAAATAGAAATCCAGATATAAAATGAAAGAGATCTGGCCATGCACGTGATGTGGAGGAGTCTCTGTTAAGACTCTGTTAAGATATTTCAGTGAAGCACTTAGCAAGCAGTTACCTATTAGCATGTAAAGCCTCAGCAATGTGGATACTCTGCATAACTGGTAGTGCTTGGGGTGTCCCGAGGCTATCCACTAAAGTGGACTCCACTGTACTGCATACTTCAAACAGGTGATGATCAGTGACAAGGAACTTATTACTATTTTATGGATACAACATTCACTTTTGTTTTAGAAGTATTGTTTAAATTGACAGTCATACAGACACAAGCAAATGTCCGACAATTATAGTCAGCACCACATGAAAACAGGCAAAAAAACAAATTTTGTCAAAAGAATGTTAGTTCATGATTAAAAATTAATCATTACTAATTCATGAACCATTTCCCTAATAGTAATAAAAAATGTTTCCTCGTATTATTTTGACACCTTAAAATACAAGACATATTAGGTTGTAAAGCTACATACAGTAAGTAAAAGTGCATTCTCTTTTGTAGTTTGACATATTTCATGCAACATTTAATGTGTTACTTGCCAACTGCACTGGGTTGACATGTGCTTTTCAATCACTGTTTCAACACAATTTCAGTGCAAATGTTTTCTGACTGAGAGAGACTAGCAGCACAGGATGGAGATTTTGCATGTCTACAGACCAACGCACAAGGAAAGAAAACAAGCAAACGGGACCTGAAAGACTATTGATAAGAACAATCATGTTCAAATTTACAAGACTGCAAGAGAAAAGATGAAGCGCAAGAATAAAATTTAAGATCATACATTGACGTAAACCTGTAAGGGAAAGTTTGTTTGAGTTTAAGATATGGACGGACAATCTGTACATTTTACTAACAATTAAAAAAAAGAAGGTCAAGCTTGCATATAAAGTTTGTCCTTACCTCGTTTACAAATACCCAGTGACTGTCCTTAGAGGCCAGGTTGGTTTCCACAGCCTACAACAAAAGGAAAGAAGTCCTGTCACATCTCTGGCTCTCATGACTTACCGAATGTCAATAGTCTGCTTTTCAAAATTCAACAAAATACTGATATTCTGTAAAACAAAAAGAAAAGAAAAAACAAGATAAAATACAAAGCCTTTCAAATTTGTTGTTGTGTTAGTAGAAGCATAAATTTATCTGCATTAACATCATTCTTTCTTCTTCCAGACAAGAACTGTTTAAGTTGGTATGGAAAACTGACAACGAGAGACTAAAAGAAACCACCTAAGACAGTAGGGGCCATCAACCTACTTACTTCTTCAGACAGAATTTTCTGGCACAGTAAGCTCAGGCACTGGGCACTGAGATAGTCAACTCTGTCTCTACAAAAAAGCCTTTGGGTCTACCTCCATGTAAGACTTTTATCAATTATAATGTAATTTGTTCGCATGGTAGTGTGCTTACTATAAGGTCAAACCATTAGGCATATTAGAAGCTGCTAGACCAGACACAGTGAAACCCAAAGGGAAGTATTGTAGACAGATACATGCCAGGAGGTTTCAAAGGTGGCCTCTGGCAGACATCAGTGGAAAATGGCACTTGCCACATGGTACTATTCAATCCAAATGTTGCTACTGTTTCTGTTCCAGCTGTTTGACTGGATATTGTAAAATTAGCCCTCGCCATTGTGTATGCAGCACATGCAAGATACGATTAAGCCAAAGGCATTCATTACAAACCTGCCATGAGACTTCACACTTAAAGTTCAGGATAAAGTTCATGAGCATGTGTTGAAAAATAATTGCACAATAATTTAAAATTTGATACGTCTCATTAGAGTTTATAGTTTATTCAAATAACACGATAGTGCAGCTATTAATCAACATACACAGAAAGTAGTAAAGATCATTATTTAAAAGACTTTGTGATATTTTTAATATTGGAACAGTTAGAATAATATCAATTCAATTCATCTTATTTTTTCCAGATACATTTGTTGTATATAGTTTATTATGGATTTTCAAGTATACGTTTGACTTTACTAAAATTATTGTTTACATGATTTAAACCTTTCAAGGGCTGATATCGAAGCTGCAAATAAAAATGTGGAACAAAATACCATAATTGCTGCCTGTGATTATTCAGATACAAGTTTGGAAGTATTTTGTATGACTACAAAGCAGATACATTTTGATACCACCATGAATACCTTAGAAGAGAGAAAATTTATTCCTTTTAATATTTCTGATGTATGCACATAACTATTTATGATGTCTTCATTTTTTGACAGAATCTAAATGAGCGTGCATATTGTAAAAAGAATGCGTCAGGAGGCTTCTTACAACACTCGCCCTGACCTCTGTCAGAGAACCCATTACAGAAGTACATTTGAACTTGTATTTTAAAGAGAAGGAGAGAGTATGATAGCAACCTGAACTGACCCTGTTAAACCCCGGTGCCTTGTTAGTAGGTGACAACACCTGTAACCGGGACAGCCTGGCACTACTGGGTGCCACATGGGAGCCAGTTAATGGCTTGTGATTTGGAGCACCTGCCAGTGCCTGTGAGCAAAGACAGTGGGGCAGGGCATGGAAATTCCTCGTGGGCCAGACAGCCATTAACTTTCTGGGGATTATGAAACCACCTGGGTCTCTCTGAAGGGAAGGCTGAGTTTATCATGAATGACACTGAAGACACAGCACTTGGGGCACATTGTGCCTTCTTGTGCCACCTGCCATGACTAAAGCTCAACCTGTTTTACACTTTAGACATATTTAAAATAATAACCTCATGCCCCCCTCTGCATTAACTAAAGCTAGTTTAAAAACTGCCCTGGAACTTAAAAATGCCTGCAGAAAACTATGAGAATTCTAAACATGTGTATGAATTTGAACTAACAGTATTTACTTGAATTTTTTGTGCTGTAACTTCATCATTTAAGGAGGATCCCCTGAGAGTTACATTGTCACAACATTTTATTTCTTTTAAATTTTTTTATGTGGACTTTTATAGATTTTTAACGAGACAGATATTGTGTAAATCAAAAAATGAAGAAAAAAGTCCTCCCAATAGACTGGGGATTAAAGCAGAAACCACACAGCTCTATCTGTGTCATCAGTGCTCAGCATACAGTGGAGCAGTACGTGTGTGTAATAAATAGGAACAGAGCGTGTACAAGGTACGCAGTGTGTGAGGTGCACAGAGTGCAACCAGCTGCGCAGAGGATTTAACATTTTGCACACTTCATAGCTTTAAGGCTGTAAGACTGCATAGTAATGTTATTAACATTCATGGCCGAAACTTTAAAGTAGCTCAAAATGTAATGTTATTTATGGCGTTACAGAGCACTCTCTGCCAAATATGAGGTCATGTATACACAGGGGAAATAATTACATTATTATTATTATTAGTAGTAGTAGTAGCTGTAGTAGTTGTAGTAGCATGACTTGGCACAACAGAATGTCATAATTATTCCATTGTTTAGCTGGTTTTTCTTAATTCATGAACCAGAATGTCTGTATGGTGCTGTGTGAGTTCATGCATTCTGACTAGCAGGAAGCTGTGTGCCACAGAGAGGTCCATCTCACTTATCGCACCTGCCATCTCTGTGCCACGCACTAGTTATAAATGAGACCATGCATCTTGAATGCTGAGGACCATTGCTTTGGTGACTTATCTCTCTCCTGTCAGAATGCCGGGCTAATTGGAGTTTGTGTACTTAATTTCAGTAAATTTTAGCCTTCGGCCATAACGCCAGTCAAACAGTCATGTGGTAGATTTTTAAGCCTTCTTTACTGCTTTTCCAAGGCATAATGCACAAAGCCTAATACGGTAAAGCTATGCGGGACCGATAGCAGTGATGGCTCCGACCACCTTGCTGTAAAGCTGCAAGACTACTGCAGCAGGGCTGGGATGCCAACCACTGGTGCGACACCTTTACATACTGCAGGGATGGCATGATGCTCTCCTCCCCATTGAGAAACGAGGCCCTAGTCAGCCATGCAGCTATCTGTCAGGATGCACCAAAAGCAGTCAGGCACACAGTAAATTAAACTGCCTTTTCCCATCTCAGTGCTGCGAGTGCACTCAGGTAGGCTTTCTGCCGAAGCGTAACACTCACCATAGGACAGAGCACACACAGCGCTGCCTCTGTAGAGCAGCAACATCATACCTCTCTGAGCCAATACATCGTCACTCTTCACTCGCAGTAAACTTGAGCATAAGTTCTTTATTATATATATTTTGTCTTCCCTTATACCTTTTAACAACCAAAAGTGACACAGTACTGTTTTTTCATGCCACACAAAAGCAAATAAAACTGTCATAGTTGCTGCCCCAGACAGCAGCCTCTTTGGCAAATTATATGTTCAGCCCACTAGTTGTTAATTTGATTTGGTGTTTCTTATGTCTTGTTTAGTTGATTCTATCAGGTTTTCCTTGTATCTGAAGCTGGTTTTCCTGCTTTGTGACCTCATGCTGTTTTTCCTGATCCTTTGCCTTGTTTTTCTTACTGTATTTTGGCACTTCAGTTGTTGTCTGTTATTTATTTAAATACCGTATAATTTCCTCATAAATCAATCTGATCTTAGCCTCAAGCTTACGCAATATTACAAAAGTAAGATACAAAACCCTGACATTTGAACTATGAGCAGACTATTATTAGTACTAGACTATTATAAGTGCATTAAAATTTGCTTCACAAGCAAGGATGTATCCTTTTTAGTCTGAACTCATTGTTTCATTTTTGTAGTAAAATTAAAGGGATGGTGTGTCACATAAACAGTAGCCAGCTTTTATTTTCCTTTTTTTCCGAGACAATGCTGTAGATACAGCCTTCATTACTTCACCACAGCTCTTGTCAAAATATGCTGCATGTAACCATGGTAACACAGACACCACTTGAACACTTAGGATGCAGCCACAACAGAAACTGGTACGTGCCAAAGCATATCAGTAGAGCTTTCTGTGAGTAGTCAGTGCTTGGTATATTCAATAGAACAGGTAAATGGACAGATTGCTTGAACAAATCTTAAGATGTATAGTACATAAAAAGTTGGAGGAAAAAAAGAGTTGAAGTAAGAAACGCATGTTTTATGTTTTCACTTTGTAACTCATACCAGATGTACTGTCTTGTACATGTTAAAATTTACACAGATCTGAGCCACATGTGGATCATGGATCACTGCTTGTTCATTGCGTGTAACTGACATGCATCATTTATGAGGGCTGCACCATGTATGACCAATACAGCCATCCTGGACGCAGATGGAAGCTGCATCTGTGTTATGCAGACCTTCCCAGGAATACAGATGTTCTACAGTCTGCATTTTATAAGTCTTTACACACATACGCTACTTCCTTGCCTCATGTCCATAATAAAAACTTCTGCTTTAACCCCTTCAGATTTTGTGTCCACTGAGATGGACATGATAAAGACATACTTATTTAACCTGGAAAAATCCAAAATTTAAATCTGTGAAAATAATTTGTGATTCACGAGGGTAAAATGTTAAATTCCACTAAAAACTGAAGCAATGCAATGCATGGCTTGCATGCATCTAACAAAAAGTAATTATATTGACCAAGATGAAGCAGGTAAAAACTACACTGACATACAGAATGTGGCTTGGAATTTAGAATCCTGGTGTCCTGTACTCCTCCGTCTATTGTTAAAGTCTGAAAGGGTTGCGGGTCTTGTTAAAACATATATAATTATGCTAATTCTTTCTTTTTCCTTTGAAATGTACAGATATATTGTCAGAAAAACGTGTCAATATTTTTGGTATTTTAATTGCCCATCATTTAAAATTCAGTTATTCCTTTTCCAACCAGTTACCCTTCAGAGTCACAGGGGGTCTGCAGTCTATTCCAGGCAGAATATGGTAAAAGGTGGGCCATGCCCTAGACAGTGTACCAGCCCATCTCAGTCCACTCACACACACACACAATCATACCGCAGGTGCGGCCTGAAATTGTCAGCTCACCTAAGCCATATGTCTTTGGAGTATGGAGGGAAACAGGTGGACAACATTCAGGCTTAAGACACAGCACTAAAGACTGGACTCAAGTCTAAAGCCCTGGAGGATCACCATGTCACCATTTCCCAATACAGAACATGATATTCCCAGTTCAGGCTCCAGCTAATTGTGACCATAACCTCATATACAGTACAAAGCCAACCACTCACCGACGGAAACATTTCTTAGAAAGACTCACCTGTACTGCCGCTTTTGCCTTTTCCATTTACTGAAATGACAGAACTCGGGTCGTTGTTGCTTGTCTCCTGGTTACTGCTGTAGATTAGCTGAAGCCATGCGCTTTTTCATTTTGTTTGCTCTGATGGAGACCCTGCCAGTGAAGTGCTCAATGCACGCTCTTAATGGAGGTGCTGTGCTCATTATCATTAGTTTTTATTCTTCTTTTTTTAATTTACAGGGGAAAACATTATGGAAGATAAATTTCGACATGGTCACTTAACGGCAGGGTCCTGCTGTTCTGCTATCAGACACTTTTTTCAGTTTTTTTACCAGTAAAGCAGACCTTAAATGAGCATTTCCATTGCTTACATTTGCAGTACATGCGATTGCTCCCTTTTCTTCTCATTGTTATTTGACCTGAACTGTTGACATCTGACCTGTTCTCATACACTGCTATTTGATGCACCCTCATTAAGGGGAAAATGAATTTCTTTGTATTGTTGACACATACAAACAAGAGAGTGTTCACAAGTATATATTCAGTACATTCACTATACTTGTGTGTAAGTCTTGAAAAAAATCCGCATTGTCTCTTGAACAAACACAGGTATACACAAAGCATTATTGTTCACCTTAGGCACTGTCTGTGGGTAATTTAAACCTGCAGCAAACTATGAAAGTATCTGGACACAGTGGCACATATCTATCTGCACTATGCAAATTCTCTTTTTACACAATCTTACCACATAGTAGCACTAAATGAACATCAGACTAATAAACATATAACGGCTGAAAGTGTGCAATCTGATTCACTGCACATACCATTGATATCATTCTGACATTGGGGAACCTTGCAGGAATCCACTTCGAAAACAACTATGAATATAATGAAAAATGTAAAAACAAAACCATGGCTGAACTCACTGGTTTTAATTTCAGGGAGGAATTTATATAAAAATCATACAATTTTGCTAACGTGCCCCAGCTAACATGCATTTTCTGACCATATCCATAAGGTATGCCAATATTCAAGCTCAGTAGTCAAGTTTGCAGAAGACTTAAAGGCTGTCTTATGTAATCCTCAGATCCAATTTCCTCCACTGTCGTACATCTGAGATATATTTAATGCGCTTTTGACAACTAATGGAATAGGAGAAACTCAGCAGGCATTGAAGGCAGTAGAAGAAATGTGTTTCAAGTTGTGCCAGTTAGAAACCTAACTTGGCAAACTGTCAGCCTGAGAGAGTTATAGGCTTTCAGTTACTTCTCAAACTACCATCTTTCATCTCTGGGAATTGGAGCAATTACCGCAAGATATATTTAATGGCATTACAATGTTAATTAGTGGATAATCCTCAGTAAAGGAGCAATTCGCAAGAAGTGCAATGGGAAATAATTAGTGAGCTTAAGATGACTTGGAATTTTTTTGTTTTCAGGGCTGCTTTGCTTGGGAGAGATTAAGCGATGACAACGGATACCGTAAGTGGGGAATGTGGAGAAAATGATGGTGCATTCGAAACAAAATCATTCCCATTTCAAGTGCTTTACAAGCAGAAAGAACCGGAAAGAAAAACAAATGCACCAGTGAAGTGTTGCTCTATTTTTATATAATCTGACCATTGCATCTAGTTACTACACGTAGAGTTTGTCTTTGGGGGGAAAGAAAAAAAAAAACTTGTGGCCATTAAAAAAGTTTCAGAAAGTGTATAAATGCTTTCATTGAATGTAAATTACTGGCATAATTACCAGAATTGTGTGAACAGATTCCATAAGAGTGACTCATAGCTAGTTTCTCTTACATTTACCTCGATTTACTATTAGATATGTTATTTTCAGGACTGTGCATTCAAAGGTGCTCTGTAAAGGACTCTGCAGTTCTAGCTGTTTATTTCATGAAAACAGCTCAACACGGCCAATATAAAATGTTACCGCTGTTGTGTAAATACGGTTTATTTTGAGTGTGTCTATTCCCTCTGCACAAGTTTAAGAGCGGAGCAAGCAGGTACATTTCACCCTTCTCCTGACATGTTCCTTATTAAAAAAAGTAAAATTTGTGGCAAACAGCAGACATCCAGACTTGAGTTTATTTATCCTATTTGAGAATATAAACCTAATGCCATTTTAGCGACAGTAAAAGATAGAGAAAGAGATAGTATAGAGAGTGATTTCACTGTTCACTGATCTCATGTATTGGATAAAGTGAATTCCAATGGAAAAAAAAAGAAAACTTGTTATGCAATTGCTTCTCAATGAATAAAGGGGGGGGGGGGGTTTTGTTGAAGACTGAAGTCCCATGGGGGACAAGCTGACTGAGTGAATCACTGGCTGGATTGATCATTGATTGATACTTGGCTGGAAATTTACATATGGGTGGTGGATCCCGTACTCTTGTGAGCTATGCCAAGATCTATGCAGGTGAAGAGTCCCCTAATGAGGGAGATGCTGAACCCAGCAAATTTCAATGGTCCCATTTTTTTATGCACAGGATAGAATAAAATACATTAAAATACTTAGCTGAAAACTAGGATCAAATTTGGCCAACAAGGGACTAAATGCAACTTTCTGTATGTAAGATACCCCATCTTGAAAACCATATATTACCTGAGTATCTGATTCTACCAAACTCATCCATCCATGCATCCACTTTACCACCTTATCCAATTCAGGGTCACAGGAAGCCTGGAGCCAATCCCAACAAGCAGAGGGCAGGATGCCAACCCAGCATAGAGCACACGCGAAGAGAAATTTGCAAACACCAGTCAACCTAACCTGCGTGTCCTTGGACCGTGGGAGAAAACCAGAGAACCCAGGGAAAACCCACCAAGCACAGGGAGAACATGAGGGGAGGATCAAACCCTGGACCCAGAGGTGCAGGGCAACAGCGCTAACCATCACACCACCCTGCCACTTTCTACCAAAAAATTGCAAAAGTGAGTTGGGTTTGTCTGCTCACACAGAAACATGATTTCAGTTTGTCTTCTTGTACAGAAATACGATTCAGGTAAAAACATTCTAAAATTACAGAATGCGACAAGAAAAAAGCCATGTATAAAACTTTTATCACTGAACATCTCATAAAATATTCATGAAGCAATATGCCATCTTGAATGTGTTCTCTTGTGAGCCTATGGACAACGTACAATGAACGTTTTTTAAGAAGGCATAAGGGACTTAAAAAAATACATAATCAGACAGTCTTGTTACTTGGAGCAGCACATTAAATTTGAATGCACCTACAAAATCATTAGCATTAGCTTTACAATGCAAACAGGATAACATGGAAGAGCAACTGGCAGTAAGAAGCTGAGACTTCTTGGCCACACTCTCTCTGTCCACACTTCCACCTGGCCACTTCCATCCACAATGGACAAGAAACTCAGCAAACATGCCAAGTGTGGGCAGAACAACGTGGTACAACAGTAAACCTGAGAGAAGCTTCAAACCTGGGCGTTAGGCATTCCCAGAAAGGAGCCGCGAGCCCTTCACTCCCATCAAAGGTAACGTAGGTGACAGCCAATCAGGTTTAAGACATCTCTCCCACCTGCCTGAACGCCACTTAACACTGAAATGTATTTGGGTTCTGTTCCTCCTTTTTTTCCTTCACTTTTTACTGAAAAAATGAGCCTTCGAGAATTCCACAACACCAGGTAAGACACAGGACTAAATTTCAGTTGTCGTAATTTGTGCCTTTTCTAAGCAGTTATTCGGGAATTAGTGGATCTGATGATAACAGCCTGTCAAAGGCTGCAGCGAGAGGAGAATGTCTCTTGTAAAGTACGTGCACTGTTTTCTTTCTTTTTGTACAGTGTCAGTATAGGTCTACTCTTATATTATTACCCTATACACACACACACACACACACACACACACAGAAAGAAAGAGAGAGAGACAGAGAGCGTGAGCATGTTAGATATATTACTATAATGTATACCTTGGCGATCTAAAGTGACTGGGAAAAAACGATGTGATAATTTCATTTTTGTGTGTGTGTGTATGTGTAACATCCAACTTGCAGTTTATGTGGCTGATAAGAAATACAATGAATTAGCTTTGGTTGAAAGTAGTAAATCCAAATGAATACAACATTTGTGTAATAAAAGAGCAATGCATTTTAATGATAAAAATGTATTCCAAGTAATTTATATAAAACATACATGTATTTTGTCCTTTTGTCCTGACCTTATAACATTTAGGATAAAAAGATAAACAGAAATAGGTCTTGAAAAGGGGGTATTGCACAACTGATACTGAAGAACAGCTTGGTAAGAGATCAGTATTATAGAAACCAACACAAGAATTTTCAACCAGAGCTGACTTCTCCTTATCTGCTGCAGTGGACAGAAGTACTGTGGCTACCTTTTAACTTATGCACTATCAAATTAAGCACTTAGTCACCAGATTCATGTACTAATGGAATATAAGAGTCATCTTAAGCATACCATTCAGCTCTTTGGACATTCCTGGACCACCACAATGGAAATTCTGGGAAATGGCTGCATAATTTAAAGATGATGTTAGTGATTTCTGCCTTTATGGCATAATACATTTCACTAAGGCTTTAGAGAAAAAGATAGCTGTTTTTCTTTCTACTAATTTAAATTTATTACATGTTCTTGGGAGGCAAATTAAACTATTGCCTTTTAAAGTAAGCCTAACAATACAAGACTCTGAATGCATCACTTACATGCATAAGTAGTTGCCCTAAAAGGTCCATAAATATGTCTAAAACATTTATATATTTTGTTCTGAAAGACAAAGGACCCATTTGGTGTGCCACTTCTCAAAAGAGCAGTTTTTTCCTAGTTATGTATACCAGAAATTACTTCTTCTGAAATGAATCCACAGAATCTTTTACATCTTTTTATAAAATTTTATCTGCCATCAAGAAAACAAATGTAAGGGTTGATATAATCAAATGTGTAATGGCTGTACAGCCTTATCAGCTGCACTGTCCCCAGCTTACTGCTCCTTCACACTGGCAAGATTAGATGATTATTTGATTAGAAGAAAGGATATAAGAAATTATGAAAGAAAGCATCCCGACAGGCAAAAGACTATACAAAAGAAAAGAAACTTGCAATTAAATTTGAATTCTTCTTTCAGAATTTATGAACTGACTGAATCAACGGTATCAGTAGAGTAAGCGTTCACTACACTGCCATCGACCAGCACGCAACCACACAACATAGCGGTGCTAGACAGCTGTACAGACCACACTGAGTTTCTACCACATCTTAAAGAGGCCTGTAAAGTCTACTTTGTGACACAGCTTTGAGTAAGGCTTTCAAATATTTTTCCTGCAAAAAAAGTACAATGCAAGTGCCTTTTATCATTTTTTGTAATGGATGTAAAGTTAATATTGATTCGGGTAAACTGACAGAGAGAAATAAGTGTTGCTCCTAAAATTAGGCTTCAGTTAGAATAAAAGGCCATGTGTGATGAGAAGGGACACAAGCACAACCTGCACACACATCTCTCCACCAGCATGTGTTTGTGTGTACTGATCCACAATTCCGATATCCCAAAACATAAAAGATTGATTTATTTACAGTATTTGCACCAAAATTCATCCCACCTCCCATTTTAATACTAGACTGGAAAACCAAATAAAGCTTACTTATATAAGAGTTAGGTTATATGGAGAAGTCCTCAAAAAGGTTTGGTTTATTTAGACCAAAAGGTTGAACAAGAAAAATTTGTTTTGTCCGTTTTTTAATATATTTAGCAAAGTGAAGCTTTTCTGTATTTTGTCAGTAAGAGCCACAGATCCTGTACAGAAAGACAGATGATTTTACAACTCTGAGTCCTCCTGGAAATTTATAGTCTTTATTTAGAACATAAACATTAAGGTGTCCGATTGTCAGGTGCTGGGTTGGCCTCCACCTGGGGTGTTACTGTATAGTATATGGATGGCTTTTACCTTTCTAAAATTCAATACAATTATGGCCCCAAGGGATTATGGGCATATGGCATTGTGGACATTCAAATTCATACAAATGTACTGCATACATAGTGTACTGTAACTATCACGTGGGGAATAATTACAGCACTCAGTCACTGTTCAGATGCTAATCCTGTACAGGGTTACAGATGACCTGGAATGTAATTCAGGCCATCTTGATCACAGGGCAGGACACACCCCACAAAGGACATGGGGATGTAACACATGCACAGGGCAATTCAGACTGTGTAACCCACATAAGTCTGTGTTTGGACAGTGGGATCGAGCCCTGGAGACATGAAGCTACAGTGCTACTTACCAAGCCAGGCCACCAAAATGCTCATGGAACTACAACCAAGGATAATAAGATTATCCCTTATTAGTCCCATACCAGGGAAATTCACAGTATTACAGCAGCAAGGGGATAGCAAGACAGAAAGTACAGAACATTAACAAAATAAATTTAACAATAAGTAAAATTATATAAACGATTAAATAAGACTCCCCAATATGGTACTAAAACAACTGCACATGAAATATATTGCACACAGACAATAATTATCAAGTAACTACTGCTGACATTCTGTAAATGTTGTAGGTATGTAGGATCTACTGAGAACAGTGTTGGGTGTACAGCCCAACAGCAACAAGAAGGGAGGACCTGCAGCAGGAAGGGAGGACCTGCAGCACAGTACTGCTCCTTTAGGGCATTGGGGAGAAGCAGTCTGTCATTAAAGGAGCTGCTTAGTGTTCTCAGAAATTCATGCATTGGGTGGGAACCATTACCATTGTCCTCCAAAACATGTAAAAATGATAAGTTTGAAGTGAAGGTAGGATTGTTCCAGCAATACAATCAGTTACAAAAAAGCATATATGACCACATAGATGTCATGCAAAAATTTTAATTGCATTCAAATTTCAATTACTTCAATGTGATCATAAAATCACTGAAAAGATTTTGTGGGCTGTAAACATACTGTTTTCAGGCAGAGAAAACATCCACTGGGTCTACTGTATTTGATTTCTCTAGTACTGGCTTATGCATTCAATGTTTAAAGTTGTGCGACCCTGTGCTCCAAAATGTGTCAGCGGCTTTGATTGTGAAAACCTTTAAAGTTTGTTTGCAGCAGACAGAACATTTTGGGATTGGTGTCATCGAATGTCAGAATGTGAAAGGACATGTCAGTCATATTTAATGTGTCTTTTGGGTCGTAAAAACACAAATGCACAAGTCAGCCTGAGCAAAGGCACTTTCATATCTGGGTCTCCAAAACAAGACCACTTAAAAAAAGGCAAAAGAAAAACAGGATTAAAGGATATATTTCAAACCACCTTCTTCTCCATTAGTGTTATTAATGAGGACCGCTTATCCTCTGGGAAGAAAAGAACCTCTGAAAAATTATGCAATTACTTGTTTTTGAATTGGAAAAAGATAGACCTCTTTCAAGTGGAAGTAAGATAGGTTCCAAAGTACAGAAGTGCAAATTTTAATCTACAATAATCTGTCCTTTAATATGTTAAAATTCCACTAGTGCATTATGGGGTTTCATAGGCATCTGTAAGAGTCTGGACATTTCTAAAACACTTGACTGGTGATAGGAAATCCCTCTCTAAAACTTCAACTTGGCAGGAAGGAACATTAAACAGGCAGCACTCCATGTCACAGGAAGAAAAATACAGCTGGTAAAAGATGGACTTGCTGAATATTGTATAATAGTTTAATATTTCATCCCCTTTCTGATTTCCACTTATTATTTATATAACTTGTTTATAAAAGAGGCAAATACCCTTATTATTGTTGTTATCATGAACTGCCTTGTGAAACTTCAAAGTGATTTGAAAAACGAAGAAAAAAAAGTAGAAAATCTATGGAAGATACCCTTAGATTACAAATTAAATTATTCTTTTTATTTTTTTCTTTTTATTAAAAATTATACTTCATGTGCCAACTTCATCCTACCAGTTCAAAGTGTTCTGCCTCCAGCAAAACTGTGCATGCTTCACTTGTGCTGGGACTAATAAAAGTAAGAACAGGTTTTGTGTATGAATTGGAATAAATTTATAGCCATCATGTAAAAAGGAAACGTGTGCAAAGATGATGGTGATGATGACGATGATTATTATTATTATTATTATTATTATTATTATTATGCAAGACAAAAAAGTAAGTAAAAATAAGAAAGAAAATTCAATAAATATAAGTAATTTACTCTGTTGAACATTTTTGGCATTAAAAAAAATCAATTTAAATTTATCTTTTATGCTTGGTTGTGTTTAAGACTTTAATTGACAAAGGAATCCTTTAGATCTGGTTCTGCTGATGGGCTTAACTGACAGTGAAACAAATGAGAGTTTGTTTTTGTTTGCTTTACATGAGGGAACCTAAAACACAGCCTGAGGAAAAGCATTGGTATGCAGGACTAGTGATGTGAACAGGGTCTGATGTAACCGTTCCTTTCTGTTTGATCAATAACTTCTTAAAGATTATTTGTAATGAGGCATGTTGCTTCACTCTTGAACTTTCATTGGTGTTTCTGTGGAGGGGAAATATCTAATTTTGATTGAACAGTTAGGCTGTCAAAATGTGTAGTTATTCCCTGTTTAATAATGCTCTCTGTTACAGCATGCAAGAAGTGAAGCATTATTTCTTTTGTGTGCCAAACACTATTAGGTTTAGTAGGAAACACAGACATTGAACCCTGCAGGACCTGAGCAGACCAGCTCAGATTGCTATGTGTACACCCGAATACTGACCTGAGGAATTAGACATCTATGAATCACAACATGTGAATGACCGCTGATATTCTTTGGGTCAAATATTTGTTGTTTTTTTTTTTCATATTAACAACTACATTATTTCTGTCACAACATTTTGCAAACATGGATTTCTGGCATATACATAAATGACCTGCTCAACACATTAGTGCAAGAGAACTGATGTCTGGTAGAAAGCTAAGAGCTGAGTCCAGTAGGACACAGAGGTGACAGGCCAGCTTCACCAGAAGGGGTGATTCTAAACTGGAATTGAAAGAGGTAAATGGGTCAATATTGGAAAAGCACACGTGGGCAAGGAGCAAAAGACCCTAAAAGTCCAGACGGACATCACACAGAAAACACCAAGACAGCTTACCATTGTTCTATCACAAAGGGCTGATTTTGTATTATAATGCAAACACTTTTGCATTAAAACACAAAACTTTGGTATCTCGTTAAAAAACAAAAACTATTATGTTAAAATATAAAAGTTTCTCCTTATAACAAAAAAAAATTAATGTAAAATTGCAAAAAGGTGCATTATAACGACAAACATTTTATGTTAAAATACAAAACTAATCATATTTTATTTTTGTATGGTAGCAGCAATATGCCACCGTAGCCTTTACTAATTTTCTATTGCAGCAAATTTGCACTAATAATACTTATTAATGTGTACACTGAATGGCAATAATGGATTTTAATTCATGCAATGTAATCAGTGTATGTCTGACCATAATGATATACAATATCTAAATATTACCTTATACCACAATGTCTTTGTATATTTCTTAAATTGCATGTTAAAACCTTCAACTCTTGTAACATTGTAGAAAATGACTGAACTCATTTGTCACACACAATTTGAAAAGCCAACATCATGACAATGAGACAAAAACTGAAGGAAAATGTTCTCTTTGGGAAAGAGGTTGAAAATAAAAGCATTTAATCTTAAAGGTTAACATGAATGAAACTGAATTTATTGTGCAGTAGATATATTTGAGGGCTCAGCTGAGCTTTGTACACCTTAAATTTGTTCAATGCCAGAACAAGATAGCTAAGATTACCTTTATTTTAATTTTTAATTCATAAATGAGGGGGTGAGAACCTGACTCTCGCAAGCAGACCACAGAGGGCAAAAATGTTTTACTCAACAAGCGACAGCCCACATGCCTGTTTATGCATGATCAGGCCACAGAAGTTAAAACACAGTAACGTTATTACATTAATGGAACCTCCCAGTCTGTTCTTGTTATAATTTTTGTAGAGAGAAACCATAAAAATGACACAATGTTGCTTAAGATATTAAAACAAGAATCCACTCAAGAACCAGCTTATTCTTATGAACTGCGAACAATACGGATATCAGAGAAAGGTGAGCCGCTGTAGTACAGAAAAACAAGACGTTTGGATGTGCACAGTTTGGGTGTCACCAAAGGCGGTTCCGGCAGCTGCCAAAGAAACGTCGGGACGTGACGTGGAGGGAAGAAAAAGAAGCCACACATGACTACGAAGATAAAATAAGCTGCGCGATCAGGTCAGCACCTCAGGCTTCAAGCTGGACAGCATGACACAAACTATCCTCAACCGATACTTTGGCTAACAGACAACAAAGGGATGGGAAAAAAAAAACCATAACCAGCAATGAGAGAGAGCATGGAGGCAGACCAAGAACCTGGAGCAAACTGCTGAAATATTTACACACACAAAGAATGTTAGTAATAGAAAAAATGTAGACTACCCATTTAATTTCTTTGATTGTGTCTTGTTATTGCAGCATTAAAAAACATTTTGAACTGGAAAACGTGTTTTCCAGCTGTCCTCTGCAAGGGGACCTGTGGCTGTTGGCCAAGGGACAGTGAATGATTTGTTGTTCTTACCAAGATACAAACATTTAATGGTTCTTTGTTGGATTAACAAAGCTTTTCATGAATGAAAGTCTTGCTACTGGCTGTTGAGACTGACTCTGCTCTAGAATAGCTTGGGCTTCTTTGGTCACCGGTGCCTTACACGTGTGTATCTTTCCCACCTTAGCACTTGACCTTTGGGCATTTAAGTAGGCGTAAGAATAAAAACACGGTGATGGAGTTTGAGTCTCGCATTCACTGGGCTCAGCAGGTAGAAGGCAGGAGTGTATTCTGGACCCTACCTTGCTGCCATGGTAACGGGAGTTGGGGGGAGGCAACAGGACATGAATCTGCTGGGACAGTACCGCTTCAGTGACGAGGTGTATCCTCGCCGCCCTGTCGTGTTTAATCGATCACACAGCAAGCTAGGACCGAAAAGGGTGGATTAGCAGGAAGGATTCTGCTCATGCTGGGGAGGGAAAAGTCATCCGTTAAACGGCTGCTTTCACCAGAGTAATTCTGTCTCCCTCTCACTACAAAAACTTGTCATTACAATGAACTAGACACCAACAGGCCACTAGTGTATGTGCATTTCGTATATAGTGTCATGTGATGCATAAAATCACTTGGGTGTATGTAGACAAAACAAAATAAAATTAAGTGCAAATTGGAATCTGATTTTTCTTGTACTGTGTACAGTAGTGCCAGTCCTCTGAGCTTCAGGCTACCTGTAGTAACACTGCTCCATCACTCAGTACTGGAGACAGCTAATAGCGATGGTTAATCCCCTTGGGGTGACAGTCAATGTAAACATGGGACTAGACAATCAATGCCATTCAATTACACACAGCCCATTGCACTGCACTGCGGGTGCCCACTTACACAGAGCACATCTGCAACATGCTGCTGACAGTAGAGTACAGAGTAGGTATTTTACAGAGTAGGTCTTATAGACAGAAAAAAAATGTGCATGTAATGTTTTAAAAAGAATAATGGACTTCAGTGGACAGAGTGTGTGAAAGGTAACAGAGTCATAACCCCTGTTCATCAGGAACAGTGGTGTGTTACTGTAATGGATCTCAGCATGGTTCATATTGTCAGAGCAGTGACAGACAGAAAGACAACTTCTAAACAAAGCTGCAGCGTCAGCGTTACAGGTCTGCTGCACTGAACAGGTAGAAAAGGACATAAAGGACCTGCAAATGTGATGGTGGTGGGCAGGAGAGGTCAGCACCAAGGCAAATTAGTCACCTGTACTGTGCGTCTCTCCCGTACTGAGATCTATTTATCGGGCTGTTCACGCATCTGGCCTTTTGCAGCGCAAATATTAATTTTGACTTGCCTGCTGTTTTCATATTGACCCACAGCCTGAATTTGTACAGCGCTAGAGTCTGCGCTTCCTCTGAGGACCCTGGGACGGCTAACCCAATGACTGAACTCACCACAGGCATCCCTGGCGTTTCATTCAGGCTAATTAAAAGTACGAGGGCACTTATTACCCATTTCATTGATGCTGCTTCTTTGCACCGTTTGAGTTTGTCCCACTTGGCTTGAACTCTTGGCCTCTCTCACACTAGACCTTGCACAAAAGTCTGATTAATATAGTCAGATACGCTCAACTAAGGGGTTTAAAATCCAAGCCAGGCATCATTAATCGTAGTGCACACGTGGAGATTTTAAAAATTGTGTCTGCATATTTCCTCTCCCTCACTGCGCTCCGTCCTTACAGACTTGCTTATGCTCTAAGGTTAACCACGCCTGTACTTACTAGTTTAAACTGTGTGTGTATATAGGCACTATAGATCATATGTGGTTGGGTCCGACTGGTTTGGTTTTGGAAGAGAAGAGCAGATTACCGTGTATAACGAAATAGCAGGTATAGACACACGGACGTCTGCATGTGCCCATGATGGTGAAATTGCATTTAATAATTCAAGCACAGTTTGTATTGAATTTCAAAAGTATTACTAATCCCTGAAATAATTGCCTGCTACGAAACAATCACATTTTAATCACAGATAAGACATTGCTTGCTGTCAGACACCCTCTTCATTAAATGATCAAGTTTCATTGCTATTTACAGGAAGATGCAAATTAGCCATATATTTTGCTGATAATTCATCTGTACCTATATCAATTGTAATTAAATGTTTGAATTCACTTGACTCCCTTGTGATTACTGAGGATTCGCTAATTATATTGACTTTTAATAATATATTATATATAACAATGTCATCTGCAACTGACTGCTTAGCATTTCCAGGTGTATTGCAGTGCCCACAAACATATACACAGTGAATGCAGTTTTACTCTGACTACAATAAGAAACATAGGAAGGAAAAACACATGCATGCTCAGAAACAGGATGGTTGTCTGTGCAATAAATGTAACATTGTATCTTCATGCCACAGGCCGAAACAGCACGGCAGATTGAGATGTTGCTGGGTAGAAAATGATTTGATGTCTATGTCTATGTGCAAGTGAGCTGTGGAAGCAGGAGACACTGGAACGGCGACAAGCCTGAGAAGATGTGCTCCACTGGAGTGCTCTGAAGACATGGATGAGATGTAGCTTGACAGGAATGAAGAAGGCATCCTGCAGGAACTATAGGCCACCAGAGGTGTTTATCTCCTCACTGCTCACAGTCCCCTTATATGCTAACCTGGGGCCACATGGGCTGACCTCCTCACCAGAGCAAAGTGCCAGTGACAGAGTGCGTCTGAAAAGCCTCTTATGTACTGCTCTCTGGGCATGCTCTTTACAGGGCAGCAGTGAGCGTGGATGGGCAGCGTAGAAAAGCCGTACAGTAACTAGATAACAGTCACAGAGAGCTCCGGTAGAGGACTACTTCCAGAGCGGCCCAGAAAACTCCTACTCGAGAGAGAAAAAAAAAGTATCACATTGTAACAAATGACAAACACAAATAAAGGTTAAAACTGACAGGCTCCAACTCAGGTACACATGCTTAAACCTCATTTTGCCTTCTAAGATTTTAGAATGTCTCAACCACTTACATAAACAATACGCTGTCAAGATTTGATTAAAATATTATTTACCTTGTATTTTCGACAGTACTAAAACCAAAACAAAACTCTGTTCTAGGCCATTTTGTCTATACATGTAGTGCTATTACTTTTGGCCTAGTGTTTGTAAAGAATAAACAAGCTGGTATAAACAGTAAAGGAAATGCGTCGCTATAAAGAGTGAAAGAGCTAGTATAAAGACTAAAGTAGGTGGAACAAAAAGTAAAGCTGGTATAAAGAACAAAAGAGGTGGTATAAAAAGAACAGGACCTAGTAGAGAATAAAAGATCTGCTAGACAGTTGAGTATAGGACCCTGTATACAATTCTAATGTGCTGGTATAATGAGTAAAGAGGCTGGTATAAAAAGAAATGGAGCTGGTATAAAGAGTAAAGCAACTGGAACCATGACAATACATCCTGTGCCACAGGAATGGAATCCAAGAAAATATTGCCACTACATGCTGTGAGATAATTAGTTTGAAAGAAACGCTCAGACCCAGGAGCTGAAGTTGGAGCAGTGCAGAATGAGCTGTAATTATCACAATACAATGCATCAAAAGTGACAATTTAATGTCAAGTGCCCTCACTTTAGGCTTAAGAAAAACATCAGAAGGTAAACAGCAAAAGTGTAACTCGTTTACAGTCTACAGAAAAAAATAACAGTTTATGAGATGTTTACATTGAGCAGAACTACATTCATTTCTACGGACAAGCTGTATATTGTTATACTATTCCCAGATTTGTCTTTTCAGTGAATGGAACTGATGTTTTTCCTTTGGTGTATGTATTAGTGAGGTATGCACAATGATGTCAAATAAAAAGATTGGCACATTCAGATGATTTCATCAATTTGTTATAACTCAACAGACGTGCTACCTCTCCGAGTAAGGTCAGTAAGCCTACTCATCAACACAGGGTGCTTGTACCCACACCTGAACACTGACAGAGAGCAGACAGGTGGAATAGCACTAAGCAGATGGTCCAGGTGGACCCATTGGAGAACCAGAGCTTCTAGTCACTGACCCACTGGAGTACCAGAGTGTCTGGCCACCATCCACTTTTACACCCTGTGGAGTGTTCACACTCCTAGTCACCATGGGAAATGTCAGTTTGCATACTAAATCTTGCGTATTACATTTCCTGACACAACCATCGGTCAACACACAGAGGAAGGAATGTAAAGAACCTCTCCGGGTAGGAACTGGCACACGGCGCTGCCATTCTGGGAAATGCCGATTCTATAATGGCTGAGCTGACACAAGTGACTAATATACAGACCTTAATAAGTTAATGTCAGCACTTTTTATTTTATATTAGAGGATACGTCACTAGTATGTGGTAACAAACACCAAGAACATGCTTTTTGAAAGTCAAGAATATTGTATTTAATTTTGAGGTGTGATTAATAGAAACACACACAGCACATACAAGCTTTACCACCAAAGTACCACTACAAAAATGTAATGAAAACTATTAATATCAACAAAAGACAAATAATTTTAACAGTAAAAGTATTATAGTAATGAAAAGATTATAGTAATTATAATTAATTAAGAACATTAAGGTGTGCGATGGGTTGGCGCCCTGCCCTGGGTGTCCCCTGCCGTGCGCCCTATGTGTTCTGGGATGGGCTCTAGGCTTCCCTGCAACCCTTAATGGGATAAGCAGTTTAGAAGATGACTGACTGACATTAAGGTAAACTACCTTTTCAGATAGAGGTCATAGAAAAGGTTTTATTGCAGTTTCTGTGTTGCATGGACTGCACCGGACTGACGATTTTTTCTGGCTGCAGTACATGTAGTCAAGGACAGCAAGTTATTCTTAACCAGAAACTTTTGCAAACAAACCATTAAATCGATGCATCCAACTCTACAGATGCTGGGATGTCAATGTTTGCTTTTACTTGAACCTTTCGGACTGAAAACCCAGGAAGTAATAATTCCTTTTTTAAATGTAATGCTGTAGCACTGCCATTATACACATTTTGGGTACAACACATGAATGGGAGAGTGTGAATTCCGAATTTTTATGTCACAATTTGAATCTGCACACATTTTGTGTGTGAATGCGCCTCTGCAAACTTTTCAGTCTGTGCACAAGCAAAAACGCATTTGCCGTGCCTGTTATCATCTCTGCATGCAAAGAGAAAACTGCATGTGAATTTTCTCATTTGCTGAGCAAGATAAGGGCATTTTATTACAAGTGCCATGGTTACTCAAGTAACTACTTACAAGTCTATGAAATGTCTCCTAAAAACAGATGATCTGCAAGTGAAATACATGCCATTGAAAAAGAATGGCACCATGGAGCGCTAGACAGCGAGATCGCCCTTATCTGAGCCTTTCACAGAGAGATGCCACAAGACGGGGAGAGTAGGGGTGAGAGGGGGGTGAGCTACCTAGAGTGACCTGCAGGTGTCACTGTTGAGCTCTCTCTGTGCCCAAGTCCACTGCTGAGGGCAGTTATTCGGTCACACCAGCTACAAAGTGTTTCATATAAAGGACGAAATCGTATCAAACACACTGACAACAGAACCAGAGGGAAAAGCTGCAAACAGGCTGTCAGTTTGAGCTCGAGAGTCAAAGATTAAGACATTGTTTACGGGTCCACAGAAAGACCCCAGCAACAAAATACATTTTCCCTTGAAACTTAAAAGTGTTTTACACATGAATTTATTTAAAAGGGCATGTTTTGACATTCCAGCGGAGCACTGCACGAAATACAGTGATGCGCATATATTTCAACTTTAGAACAAAATATTTCCTGTAGACTCTATGTCCAAACAATCTTTGTTTAGAGGCGACTAAGTACAAGAAATCTGCTTCAGGTTACTTTGCTCATGCAAAGCAGATTAAGTCAATACACCAAATCTTGTTTTTAGGTCTGAAGTAATTCAAACTGCTTTTGCATTCTTTGTCATCTCTCTTGCACTGAGATTAAAGACACACCGATTCTAACTGCTATTACTGTTACACAAAGATAACGAATTATGTATCGTTCGCACAGGATACACACGCCTCAGAAAGTGTATACTTAGTTTGATATTAGTTATGTTCATTTCATTAGCTCGTTTTAAATGCCCCTCCATTAATTGGAGAAAAGCTTTAATTATCTTTGTAAATTGATGTTTTTTTCTTCTCACTGAATTCCCATTGGACAGTGCTAGAATGACGGGAGAAGGAAATGAAAAACAAAAAATCTAACTTGTACAAGAGAGGTGACAGGTAAGCCACAATCCTGAGTATCAGTACAGATCAGAGCTTGTACATGATGGTGAGGTCCTTCAAGTTAGTATCACGTGGAAGAGGAGTGTCTGAAACAAGGACACCGTCGGCGACCGCCATCCAGTCCTGATTTAGATCAGCTGGCATGAGACTTGGATGCCCATGCGGGGGGGGTCTTGGGCAGTGCAGGAGGACGAGGAGATTGGATGATGAGCCGCCAGACAGTGATTAATGGCTCCCTGGCAGCCTTGATTCCAGTGGAGCGCAGAGAGGAGAAAAGAATGGAGGAGATACATAACGAGGTAAAGTGCGGAGCTCCGGGACCGAGGCCTCAGGCCTGCGAGACCTGATAAGAGCGGACAGCTAATTTGATAAACTCCGCAGCTCGCATCGCGTATCTCCACGCCCTCTTTGTTCAGAGGGACCTCAAAGCCATCGGCGAGCCCCAGCCAACCCCAAACAGCAGACTGGCTGGAGCACGTCAAGGCAGCCTCTCCCCAAGGCCTTGCAGGGTGATTCTCAGGCTTCAGGGACCCATGAAGGACAGACAAACTGGCTTGTAAATCGTCATTTCTGAATCCGATATAGGGTGTGCCAGTACAAAGCTCACAGGGGCACGTGGCAGCACACAGATGCATACGCACAACCTTTTCATTGCCCTCTTCCGGTAAAATGAACATGTTAGACGTGAGCATGCATTCGCACGCACGCGCACACACACACACACACACACACACACACAGGCAGGCAGCCCCCTGCAACTGCAACTGATAAAGCTGATATCATTGTGGGTACTCAAAGATACACAAGTTAAAACAGGAGTGAAAACAACAATAGAAATACCCCTGTTAATATGTTTTGTACTCACTCTCAAAAACGACCACTTTAAAACATAACCTAGTAATAAAGGTAACTAAGCTTCAACATTTTATTCTACATTCCTTTATTCTAAATTCTTGAATGTGAAGCATGTTAACCAGGACCTTATAAAAAAAAAAAAACAGAATATGTGAAAATTACATTATAAGTAAACAAATTTACTTTATTTATGATACTCGCCTCTGTGTATATGTCCATAAAGGTAAAAACAAAAAAGAAAGTGTTGCAAGTAAAGGCTTTACCGAAAAAAAAACAATGCAATGAGTCTCTGTAGCCCTAAGTGCTGCCCATGACACACTGCTTTGTATGTCTACAGCTGTCAGCACAGTAAAATGAGTCTTCTCCAAATAATGACATTCAGATCAACGCAATCAATGTCCGGGTCACTCATTTGCATTCTGAGTGCACCCAAAGGACCCTTGATCGTTTTTAATCACTGCTGCAAGAGTTTTCTCTGCACTTTAAATTCCACTTTGAAAACAACTACTGGACGCGCTTAATTATTCACGGCCCCTCTCATTAGCTCATCGGGATTCTAGGTGGGACTGTGGCAGTGATAAATGGGAGAGGGGAGGTGGCTGTGAAGGAAAGGGCGGAGCATGGGGAGGAGCAACATGCCCTCACAGCACTCCCTCTCCACCTGGAGTGATGAGTGCAGGCAGGGAGATGGGGAGGTGGGTGCAATATCCCTTATTTCTCCTCACCTCAGGGTGGACAGAGCTGCACCAGCAACTTCCTGAGACCTCTTTTAAGATTTGCAAGTCGATCTCGGCTCTCTAAGGAGCCCATTGATCCAGCAGCACCATAGGGGCACGTTTACGGATGAATGCCGGTTGCTAGGTGCTTTGCTGTCATAGTGGGGGTGTCCATAAAAACACACAAGACTTGTAGTTTTTTTTGCAGGAGTGTAACTGGGACAAATACATATATTCCTTTGGGATACATTGTCACTATGGAAATAGGATCAAGTAGGAATCAACCAGTGTGCAGAAGAAACAGCACGGTGTACAGAATGCAGGTTTGTTCAGGCAAACAAAATGTGGCCTTCATTTTAATCCCCGCTCTTACTTTGGATTTATCTGACAATCCACAACAGAATGAGAAATCTTACTGTGTTTAAGATTGACTCAAATTTTTCTCTACTCCTGTCCTGATAACTTCTCAAACCTGTTGTTCTCACTGTAACTGGGTGTCCCTTAGAGGACCATAACCAGCAGTCCTTCATTTGGGTTAAGGTTTAGAGCGACAGTTAGCCAGTATAGCCAGTACAGCAACCTCCTGTTGATTTCTAAGAAAGCTGACAATTGACAGCTATCAGTAAAAAGACACGCATCAAGCCTGTAACCAAGGCAGGCTGTCTCACATGGAGCGTGTTAGCCTGTAATGTGTAAGGACGGCCTTCAGCTTGGCACAGGGGCTTTTCAGTGACTTGCACAGCCACTTAGGCACTGAGTGAAAAAATACAGCTATATGAAAATTACCTAGGGATAGTCAATGAATACTTGAGAAACAAGGTTTCATGTAATGTTCACACGTGTGTGTGTGTGTGTGTGTGTGTGTAAGGGGGGGATTAAAATGTTTGTCTCCTGTACTGAAACACTACACAGAACTGTCTCCCCCATGTTTCCAATCCCTCAGGTCATCCCTGTTTCTCCTGCAGATCACTGTAAAACAGATGAGGCTGATACTAATTTAGAAAGTATGAAGATTAATTTCTTTTTATTTTATCTCTCTATGTAACTCCTAATTATTTTGTTCCTAGTGTAGCACATTAACTCTTTTAAAGGCACATTGAGCAGATTGTAATTTATTCTAATTGGCACCCTTATCGTGTCCAGTTGGGTGTGAGAACATACAAGACAAAATGGCTGTACTGTATATATCAGCAACTGATGAAAATGGCCTGTGTATTTCCTTTATTGTCTGTCTTTTGAAAATACCTGCCCCTTAACCAATATGTAAGCCCCCTGCCCATTCTCCCCTCAGCAGGGACTATTCACCTTGTCATCCTGCAGCGACCAGGGGGCCAAAGGAGGTGTGGTTTTCCCGTTCAGGCCCGATGTCCTGTGTATAAGGAGCACTCCTCTGTGTTCCTCCACCATCCATCATCTCCCTGGTCGCACAAACACTGCCTGCCACCTGAGTCCTGTCCTCAGTGACCGAGTGCACGGTACACCTTCCTCCTCCCAGTGTGTAACAGCCTACATGCCAGAGACGGTGACTGTACCGAAGAGATTGAAAAATGGTGACCGGGTGTGCCTCCCCTCCATTCTGGGCCAGAGGAAGTGATGTGTGACTGGACAAGTGTGTCTGACTGGGTGAATCACTCAGCTGACCCGAACGGGTTTCCGTGTAACCAGAGTCCTACGGCAACATCAAAGACTTTCAATGTTTTAATTTACTTATGGCTGAGATTAAAAAAATATTTATCACATTTCTGATGCAATAGGCACAAAAGTGGTAACATCTGTAGAGTTGTAACTGGTATAATACAAATACCAATTTCTCAATGAAAAATGGACCACTAGATATGACAAATAAACTATGAGTGACCCACACATACACGGGAGAACATATGAACTCCACACACAGAACCATAGGCAGGACTTGAATTCAAACTCTAAATTCATAAATATTCATTAGCTTTGTTTTCCCCCTTTTTTCTGGGGGCACATGTATGAGGATATATAAAAACGTTCACATTGTCAGAGATTTTAAATTACTACTAAATATTCGGGATAACCTTGTGTACTAAAAAAATAACCCTATTGTGAATGTGTGGCCTATGAAGGTGTTATGACCTTTGGTGTCTTGTGTAGGCTGTGTTTTTGTTCTGTTTCATGTTCCCTATATGCCACTTGACCCATCACCTGATTTGGAAATCATGTGATCCCTTTCCTTCTGTCCCATTGGTTGTCTTTGTCTCTAAGAGTGAGGAAAAAGAAGAGGGTGAGTAGGTGTTTGTAGAGGGTTCTGTTTTGAAGTGTTACCATTGTTTGTACTTTCCTAATTTGTTGACCTGTGGTTTTTTTTTTTTTTTTACCATGGACTGTATTATTGATGAGTGTTTTTGGTTTTCTATTTGGTGGCTTACCATTGGAAAATTTGTGCGTGTTAGTTTGTGTAGTAAGTGAATACCTTTTTTTCCCAGTTCTGGTCTGTTATTGCTTAGTAGTATAGATGCTAAGCAAGTGTGTTGTCTATTTTTGGTTTGATTGGATAGTTAAATCAGTGTCTCTTTGTACACAGTTAGCCATGTTTGACCTATTTTGGCCTATTTTAGATCTGGGGGGTATTGTAGAAAAGGGGTTTTAAAAATTCTGAGTTTAATCCATAAACTGCATCTGTTGGGTCTCAGCACATTGTTATGTAACTGGATTCTCAGCTTTCTGTCAGAGTGCTCTCAGATGGTACGACTGGGCCCCCAACCTCTCTAACCCAAACCCTGAACACTGGTACACTGCAGGGTTGCAAGCTGAGCCTGACTCTCTTATTCCCTCTTCATCTATGACTGCATACCAGTACATACTACTAACACCATTATAAAATTTGCTGATGACACAACGGTGATTGGGCTGATCTCTAACAATGATGAATCAGCCTATAGGGCAGAGGCACATAATCTCGTGTAATAGTGCTTGGCAAACAACCTGTCCCTCAATATAGGGAAGACCACGGAGCTCTGTTTTGTCTTCTGAAAATCAGACACTAAGGAGCACACTCCAATTGTCATCAGTTGGGACAGTGTGGAGCAGGTATTGAGCTTCAAGCTCCTGAGGGCATATATCTCTGAGGACGTCATGGGCAACTAACACCGAGGCACTGCTTAAAAAGGCACAACGATGGCTGTGCTTTTTAAGAATGTTGAAAATAGCTGGCTTCCCTCAACAGGTGTGGCTGTCCTATTATGGCTGCACTATACAGATCATTCTAATTTCTGGCATCTTTGGATGGTATTTTAGATGCACTGAATCTGACCAAAAAGCTCTGCAGCAGGTTGTATCAGGAGCACAGAAGATCATTGGAGTGCAGCTCCCAGCCCTGGAGGACATTTAAAACACACTCTGTCTAAAGAAAGCATTTGCACAGATCCTACACTTCTATACCATGGTTTGCTTGAGTTCCTTCCATCAGATAAACGCTACAGAGTCCTTCTCACACAAACTTCTAGACTCAGGGACAGTTTTATCCCAAGGACTATAAATGCCCTAAATCAGGACCCCCTCTCCTTTCCAAACTGTTCATCTCACTACCTTGCTGCACATTTGCACCACAAGAACAAGATTCCATGAACTGAGATAACTGTTTATGTGGAACTGTGAGTGTACCTTATCTTGTCTATTAAGCATTGTTTTCATATTGTGTATTTGCACCACTGGTGTAAGATTGCAGAATTTTCTTAAGTTAAATTCATATTTGGAAATTGATGTATATATTTTTTTTTATCTTGCAAGTATTGGTATTGATGAAGGGAACTGCATGTTGAATTTCCTTGTACTATGCAGTACAATGACAGTAAAGGAATTCAATTCAATTTAAATTTCATTTCAGGGGATCGGAGTTAATCAGCTCTCAGAAGGCTGAATCTCACTGAAACACGGTGTCATGGAACAATAAAAAGACGTTATCAGTAGATCATTGAATTAACAATTCGTAATGGAAATGGATGCCAAGAGGTGTTGAGCTGTCTGCATTATACTAAACAGAAAGGTCTGTCGCATTAACATAAAAATCATACAGTATATATGTGCATCAGTTCCACATAATAAAATTGTTTCCTTTATATGATTAACTGGATTGAATATAAATAATTAATTTTCAGAATATATAATTTTATAACACGTAACTGATGTACATATATATTTTGCTCATTGAATGTGTTAAAGTTGGCATATTCAGAATATGGATTCATAATTTTTTTTTTAAGTCAGCACTACAGTTATAGCAAAGGGGAGAGAGATGGCATGCACTGAAAAAAGTGTTGGATTAACATTAAAATATATTCATTGGTTGCACATAATTTTTAAAAGGACAGACTTGAACCCACAACCCCAGAGCGTTATAGTAATGGTACCTATTGAGCCACCATGCCATTTCTAATGTCGTCACCACAAAACCACGTTGTGTAATGTCTAAAATGTATGGCTTCACAAAGTTGTTCAAACACAGAACAGACGTATACGAGAACCAGTAATGGTCATGAAGATATTTATCTAGAAGGGCGAAAACATCTAATTGTGATTTAATGACAGTCATGATGTAGTGCCATGTGAATAATTAGGGCCATGTGAATAATTAGGGCCGTGTGAATTAGGGTTTCTATGTCAACTACTTAGTGTATGAACGGACATGACACTTTTGACAGCTGCCTATTAACCCAGGAAACATCTGTCAGGTTTAGTTCAGCGCACAAGTTGACTGCATTGGTGTTCATGTGAACATCACTTCCTAAAACTGAAAATCCCAAGATCAGGGTAACTTGCTAAACCAGCTTTTTGGAATACTTTGCTAAAGTCTTTTTACTATACAGTAGGACCTCCATATCCACTGATCCGATTTGAAAACTGCACGCCAGTCAAGTGTGTACTGTACAGGCAGGCGTAAATGATGATGATGAAGAGGGCACGCTGAGCAGCACCAGTACTGATTCGTCTCCTTTGTTTTGGTAACGGTGGAAGCTGGTGGAGACTGTGCAGAGAGTTTGCGGGAAACTGTGGTGTGGAGTACGCCATGAGGACGAATTCTGTATTGACATTTTAGATTTATTCATTTAGCAGACGCTTTTGTTCAAAGCAACTTGCATATGAGTAACAGCACATATTAAAACGAGGTTAACGGTATTTGGGAATCCGGTTAACAGTAAGTGCTATCCAGTAGTTAAAAGTGCGCAATATTAAATTTAGCAAAATTATGAATAATAAAACAAGTAACTGAAAATAAAATAATCCATTACAGCAAACCACAAAGAAAATATATACTATGTGTAACTGACGGTCCCCGTCTCCGCGTTGTGTCTCTCGCGAAAGAAGCCAGTCGTCGCCAAACCGGGTCTGTGCTGAACTTTTATTTCGCACAATCACAACCTAGATGTACAAAGCGGGAAAGAGGCAGACGGCGGGAAGAGTCCTCTTTATATCCCGTAAGTACCCGCCACGTCTCTAACCACACCCCGCTCTTACTGTATGCCACCTGGGTGGCATACAAACTTAGACAGCCTGTCCCAGAGAGACTGGACTGCCAAGACACATCCTTTTTAATACAGAATGTCAAATCCTGGGAAACCATTATTACTTCGGTTACATATGCAGTGAAAACTGATAACATTACATTTACAAGTATTTACAACCGAACAACGCGTGTCTACTAAAAAGTCGCTTTTATTGAGTTTTTAATTTCCGAACCGGACCCTTCATGTTAACGTGTGGCTTTTCATTCGTTCTTCCGTGTTTGGCGATCCTGGAGACCAACGGGCGTTCTCCAACTCAAAGTCAGTTCCGCAAATTTTCAAAGAGATGCAAACTCAGAAATGTAAAGCAAACGCGATCGGGGACGTACCAAAGAGTTATTATAACGCAGGGGTGTCCAGTCACGGTCCTGGAGGGCCGCAATGGGTGCAGGTTTTTGTTTCAGCCAATTTATTCCAATTTCTTGAACGATTATTGACTTTTTTGTATAACTGTTATATATAATTGAAAATCACAATCCAGACATTTCAGAAATTCTGAACAAGCTTTATTCATTTTTAAAAGAATTTTAAAAGCAAGACGAGGACTGGATGATGTTGCTTTTTAGCATTTTTAACAATTATGATATACTTTGTTCTTTTAAACTATTTTCTAACAATCACTTAAGTCCTTCTACTGTTCATTTGTTATTACAGTTTGAATGCAATTTAATATTCCTGGTTTGAATGGGACAGTCAGTACATAAACGAAAACTTTCAACACAAGCAGAGATTAACAGGGCACTTTACAGATATATTTAACACTGAGTAACAAAAAAGCGTGGGTAAATCATATATATGCGGTAATGACCACTTAATGTCTATAAAAAAGTAGTGTTTGGCAGAAGGCATGCCATCAAAGCAGTAGACTATGAGGAATAACAGAACAAAACTGACAGCTGGTAAAAAAATGTATGGGAACCCTACTGTTCTGGTCATTTTAAAGCTTTTTACTGCATTTTATTGCCTTTTTTTACATGACAGATTCAGAAGATTGTAACCTTTAAAAAACGGTAGGAGAAATGCATTGTTTACACTTTAAAAAACAGCGTCTGTTCTTGTCTTAAAGTTCATTGACTATATGGCAGCTATTAAACATAAAGACACGAGTCACTTGTGAAACCATTCAAAGGAGTCTTCCTTAGTACAACACAGCTCTCCTCCAACCTATAGCTTTCCAAGCACATAAGTATATGGATGGTGCTACAGTAATCACACGCAATTCAAATCTTTACATTATGGTTTGCATTAAAAGGATCAATGATGCATTTAAAAGAGATATAAACACTAACTGCCACCATGGATGTTTATATCTAGAAATATGAGATGCCAAGCAAACAAAAAAAAGATAAACAATGTGATTAAATATGCATATGTCACACCACAAAAGGGATTTGTGACACAAATCAGCAAATCCTTGGCTAAGGATATGAGGAAATTCTCCACTGAAGCAAAGCGACGGGAACAGAAGAGAGCATCCTTTCAGCAGGGGGACCTGGTTACCAATCAGCAACATCAATCATCTACAGCCAATAACTGTTGTGCTGTGCAGTTGAACCTCTTTGAGGTGAATTTGTCCTCACATTCCCATCTGTCTGTTCCTCTTTGGCCTTGGAGTTATTGGGTACGCGGCTATGGCCTTTTACTCCCATTTAAAGAGGGTTCCTTAGAGTCATGTCTGTCCTGTGTTTTGCTGTCTCATTTGGCCTGTGGCATTTGCATCCCAATACCAACAGTCAAAGGAGAGAATGCTGGTAATCTACACATTTTTGTCTTTCTTTCTTGGTTATTAACATCTTTTGAATGGTTTCAACAGCTGTATGCGCTCCTTTGCTTAACAGTTACTTGCATCCTCAATTAGTATAGTAGAAGACACTTATTTCTCATTGCATTAAAGACTCCTGCCATGTTTTCTTCTCCGTAGTCATCTATTCATTCGCACAATCCGCTTATCCTGCTCAGGGTCACAAGAGGCCTGGAGCTGAACCAAGGTAAGGAATGGTACACAATGCACCGGATTCCAACCGAACAAAGGACATTCTGTTTTTCCAGCAGACACGTTCACGTACACATACACAAGTCAGAGTCCCTAATTCACCTGAGCGGCATATCTCTGGACTGTGGGAGGATATCAGAGCAAACCCATACGGACAAAGGAGAACAGGAGCCTTACATACACATTGCTGGGGGTGAGATTTTAATGAATCACCCTAGAGATCAAGTTCATTTCTATAGGCAAAGTCATCTAGAGCACTGCCTGCTGGGCAGGTGGAAGACTGTGCAAAAGAGGACTAACATCTGACCCACCGTGTTGCTCATAGTAGTCAATGCTCGCTAAATATTTTTACTCATACTGAATAAGTATGTTATTTATAAGAGTATTGTAATATAAGAATTAATTATAATAATATATAAGAATTAATTAAAGTAAAAAATGACATGAACTTGAAATCCTTTAAAGTATCCTACATAAAAAATAGTGTCAATTGCCCTAAAGTTTACATTCATTTAGCAGAAGCCTCTGTCCTAAGTGACTTGCAAATGACACATACATGTTGCAATGACACATACATGTTGCAATGACACATACATGTTGGTTCTCTGCATTTAACCCATCCGCTGGGCGAGCACTGGGTATTCATTGTTCAGCACCTGGGGAGCTAGCAGTGTGTGTCTTGCTCAGGGACACACCTGGTGGCTAGAATGAGATTTGAATGAGGAGACTTCTGTGGACCAGCCTGATGTTCTACCCATTGAGCCATTGGCCACCTAATTTATAAAGCTGAATAACTTTTTGCAGACTTTGTCTTTGGCTCTTTGGATTGGATTTTCACCTTTTGACTTTATTTGTAACAGAAACAATGGAATCATGTTAGAGTTATTGACTGTTATTTCCTTTGTTCTTTCCTAAATCAACTCGTTTCTAGTAATGAATATCCGGCACTTTGCTTGTTCGTTGGCATTCGCGAAATATTTTACCAGAAATAAATGTCCTCTTTCAAAGCAAGGGCTTCGGTCACCTCTTTCTGAACAAGAGCATTACTAAATCATACAAAGAGCGTGCTTTGAACTCAGCAGGCATTAAAAAGGAATAGAAGAAAATTCAGAGGCAGCAAATATTGACAGTATGGATGATGGTTCTTCAGTGCAATGTCACATTACACTGTTGCATATCTCTTTACTGTATGTTTGACTGATCTGGCTAATATCCTTTCCCATTAATGTTCTTCATGAAAGTAAATTATGTTTTATCATTCATGCATTGACTGTGTTGTTATACTGTTCTGAGAGTAACAGACTGCACTGAATGGGGCTTATATTTGACACATTAAATATGTATATTACATGTGCACTTAATCCATAAAAATTTGGGTGCATAAAGACTGCATAAAAAATTCATTGGTAGCACTGCATTCTACTAAGGCGTATCCTTAGAAAAAACTCAAAATCTAAAATAAGCAAAATGCAGGATTGCAGGATGTAATTCACCACAAAGTAGCAAAGATGATGCCATAAGCAATAATCTTAAAAATGTTCTTGACAATTAGGCATGAGAGAGAGAGAGAGAGAGAGAGAGAGAGAGAGATCCTTCATTGTCACAATATGCATAATAAATATCTATGAATAAGAATATCTATAAATTATTATTTTTATCTATCTGGTCTTTTTATTTTTACTTACAAACAGCACTAGTAGTCTTCTCAAAAAGTTATTGTATTACAGGTTTGTTACAAACTGAACAGGGTATCAAACAAACAGCAGTGCTTTGAAAGGGCCCAAAACCCAAAGCATTATGTGCTGGGGATATTAGGTTGCCTGATAAAAATGAATGGCAGTCTGGAGTATTTAACAAAATGGGTAAAATTTGTTTTGCAAATTACATAAAATGAAGTAGCATGACAAGCACAGAGCAGACATCAGAAAATGAACAAAACCTACATAGTTCTAAGGAAATGAGAAGGTCAATACCAATGACTTCTCTACTGTTATTAATGGCACAAAAAAACAGGTCAAAATGGAAACGTCCACCTGTCTGTCCATCCACCCATCCATCAACCTCCCACCCACCTGTTGCTTTTCTGTACTGTCACAGGTGCCCTGGAGCCTATCCCAGTCAAACCAGGGCACAAAAGAGGTTACGACCTGTACAGGGCACCAAACCACTTTGGAAATGAATATTGATGTTAAAACACAAAATAAAGGAGGCAATATTACTGCCCCTTCCAAACACTGTTGTATAGAATATTGTAATTAATTGTATTAATTACAATTAATTAATTTTATTATTGATTTTTTTATTTTTTTTATTTATTAATTAATTGTAACAGAGAAGCATAACAGTTGTGGCCTTTCTCAGAGTCCTGTTCTTTTCTCAGGAAGCAAATACAAAACCTCACAGCTTAAGATTTGGAGAAGTTATCAGGGCGGTCATGTCAAAATCAACACTCTTCCAAAACATATAACTCTACCATCTACACCATCACAGGGGGATTCTGTACAGTACTGAGACCAGGTGGGAATAGTTGTGTTGCTGACTTTTGCACTCTGAAATATACCGTTTTTCCTTTGTGAAACACAACTTTTCCATTAAATTCCACTTAATACTTAAAAAAGCAAAACACATTCTACATAGAATAATGTTGCAGTATAACTTACTACTGAAAATATTTCATGTGGCTTTTTAAAATATTCAGAATTATCAAGGGTATGAATAGTTCTATGCCTCACAAAAATGATACCCAATTTTTGAAGACCCCAACACAATCCCACACATTTTCAGCAGCTGCACAAAAGTGTAGTTACTGCTAAAACCACCGTTTTTTCCACTGCCACAGTCCTTAATTACAATACATTTCCCTCCAGCTGCTCCGTTTGATAAAGCGATTTCTAATAGAATTACTGTGCATGTGGTTCATCGTTTGCTTTCATTGGTTAAAATATAAAGCGCCAGTTCAGTGAAATGCACAGTGCCATCATAGCCACATTTGACAGGCACAAATAAATATGATTATACTTTTATCTTAAAATGCAATGTTTTTGTGCATTAACATGGTGAACCCTGTGCAGGATACGGTTTCTCATACACTGTTCTTTGAACAGCAGTTTCACTTATTGCCTCTGTATTTTATTAATCCTCAACATATAAAAGGATTAGAGATAGGGAATAGATGAGTGTTCTTAGAGTACTAATAATGCTGTCAACTGGAAACCTTATAATTGACCCAGACCTTCTGCATGAATAATAAATGGCTGTTGAAGGCAAAATGATTAAGACACAAGAGGATTGGATGAGTAACTTCTACCACAAACTCAGAAAAAAGAATGCAAAATGACTCACTGAGATTAGGAAGGAAGATAATTTAAGTGAGGAATATCTTTGCATTTTAACATATTGCTCTGAGTTTTATTTATTTATTTTTTCTTAAAATATAATCAAAATAGTAGACTCAGCAGTTCCTCGTTAATCCTCCTTTGATTAATTGTACCACAAGAACAACCTTAACTGCAAAATTCCAAAAATATCTAGAAGTGTGCAAACTATTTTAATGAGTACATTATCAAGAATATGCTAGAGGCTAATTACCTATTTATAGATAATAATTATCATCTTTGTATGCTGTATTATGAAACTGAATATAAAACTATTGAATGGAGCACCCCCCACTGTATTACAGAGGGTAGTGCACGGTTCAGTCTGTCAGACAGTCAGGCCTAGTCGTATTGCCAAAAACATTAAATCTCAATTTACCTGAAAACTTTAATCAAAAACAGATTTAGAAGACCTGCCAATACCCAGCAGGACTTCAGTTATGTTTTCATATTATCTCCTAAAAATTCTATAAGGACTTTTTGGGCAACTGCAATCATTTGTGAAAGTCAATGCAATCAAAATTTCTAAAATTTTATAATTTATTTCACTGCATCATAAAAGTAGAAGTTCAGAGACTTTAATTATATTAATAATTTTAGTTGCTTTTCACACCAAGGTTAGGCAGAAATAAAACAGGCGTGGCGTTCAGTGCCATGAGAGACCGCAAGTACAAGAGCACGGTTGCCTCCCTCTAGGAGAAAGTAGGTATTAGTGTAGCACAGCAGGTGGAGACCAGGTAAAACACTGACAGAAACCTGGACTTTCAGCTTGTAGCAGAATAGAAGAAAATTCTCACCTGTCAAACTCGTCAAGCAAGGAAAAATAGCAATGCTGCCTTTTCAAAAACTAAGATTCCCAGGAAAATATAGTTAAAATAATAAGTAAATAAATACAGAGCTGGAAGTGCAACGCTTAGTGCAAGTTTTAAAACAACTGACAGTACCAAAGCAAAGAGTTAAGAGAAGTTAAATATACCACACACTTTTAGCAAATCAGCCTTTTCCCCTTTAATAAGCACAGTTCTACTGCAACATTGGCAGTGTTGACATAAACACACCTGAGAGCTCAGAGTAAAAAGAAATGTTTATTTTCTTGCAAACCTGGTAGTTTTTTTATGGCAAAAATATATTTTAATGAAGGTTTGCTCGATGCAATGCTACGTAGCTCTGTGTTGAACCAACATGAGTTCACACATGCCACTTCTACTTAACCAGAACACACACAATTTGAGCTTTTTAGTCATTCTTACATCAATTTAGCAAAGTCTGTGTTTCAGATACTTATAACCCAACTGCCAGACGTTATGAAATGTGTGCAAAAAATGACATGGGGGGGCACCATGGCTTTGTAACAAATGACAACAGTTGACTGAGTGACAAAAGCCCCCGCCCCCCAGCTTCCCAACACATGCAGCAGCAAAATCAGCACAGGAATAACCTTGTAGATCAGGGTTTTTAGGACAAATGACAAAAGGGCATCTTCTCTTCTGCATTTCCTAAAACGACAGTACCCACACATGCAGCGGACATAATGTTTGGATTTATGTGTTTTATCTACATTGCCACAGAAGGAATAGGTCATATCTCAAGGTCTGTGTTTACAGTTAAAATGTAATACTTCAAGCACAGGCTTTATTATGGAGGCCATATCTTTTACTAATGACTTTTTTCTGAGGTATCATAGTACCTTTTTATTGCATTCACATTTGCTTCATTGCAAGCTTTATATTGTGAAGTAAACCATTTGTTCATAGGGTCAAATTCCATCTCATGTAGACACAGGTCTGGGGTCAGGACTCATTATACAAGGCAAAGAAATGCATAATGCATACATTTTCCTTGAAGCCAAAATATATATTTCTAGCATATATATATGCTAGAAATAATTATTTTCAACATCATAAGACCTAAGTGCAATCTAATAGCTACTTTCCTGCAGATGTTTGTCCTTGATCACTCCATCATTACCTACTTATTAAGAACATTGTGTATCTATCTGAGAGCTGTAAATAAAAAGCCAGCATTGTCTGTCGTTCTGCTCACTTTTCCTTTACGTGTAAAGTGCACACGTCACACACATCTTCATTGTTTTCTTGCCATTTTAGCCACTACTCAGCCAAGAAAGCCTTTTATTTTCCAAACATGCTTGTGGAGTAATGTATGAGTGTCAGTACACAAATGTGTCATGTTATCTCATCGTAATGCTATTGTTTATAAAAGCAATAAAATTCTGTCCTTCACAAAAAGCCATGTCGTTTTTTCAGCACTGTTTATAAATGCACTCCAAAGCTCCACTATAGCACTAACCCACAGTTAGCCCAAGTTCACCAGCTCTTCCTGAGGCAGCATATTGACTTCAGTGTAACTAAAGATACACAATGAAATTTAACTTTTATCCTTTCGATCTGCAGGTGTGAGAACCGAGCCCAGTTCCCGCACAAGAGGGCGGAGGCGAACATCGGCAATGTCACGTGGGTTTGCGCAGCGGCCCGCACGGACACACTCACCTGCTGGATGAAGACCTGCGCCCCGCGGGGGCTGAGCAGCAGCACGGCCCGGCGCAGCGTGTCCCTGTAGCGGTTTAGCTCCTCCGTGCGCATGCTGTTGAACAGGCTGGAAAAGACGCGGCTTACGTTGCGGTCGACGCGCTGCAGGGACACGTCCAGGCCCAGCCGGGACGCTTGGTCCAGGAAACCTTGCAAGCCACGTATATCTGTGAAGGGGAGGGGGGGGCAGCTAATTAATAACAGCTAATTATGGTATACTCACACCCGTACACTTCCCTGACAAAATGTCAAAGATCAACATAGTGTACATTTTACAGTACAGCGTGGATTTAATCACATGTGTTTGTGCAAAGGGCTGATGTACATCAGAGCTTCATTTACTTTCTCTTTGACAGAACAAACCTGGAGCAAACCAAACAAACCCACACAGTGAGAGTATGGAGCAAACCAAACAAACCCACACAGGGAGAACATGGAGCATACCAAACAAACCCACACAGGGAGAATATGAGCACAGTGAACACAGAGAGAGCTGAGGGCCACATCCTGAACCACAATGGAAGCAACAGCACCAGCTCTACCCACTGGACTGCCCCCCCCAGTGCAGCTTCACGTTTAACTTATTTCGTGGATTCTTTAAAATATAAAGGAATAAATTATATTGTGTTTGACTGCCTGGGAAACAAAAAAATTCAAGATTATCAGTACTTGGACATTATTTATACTAATGCGGATAACCTTTATTTAAAATTAAAGTGTATGTATTTTAATAGCGCTTTAATAATTGTCAATTTCAAAGTAAATGATGTACAATTATATTATTCTAGGGCTACTATGCTAAAATATGTGAAGTGTTTGTTCCACAGAAAAGTTACACCTACATTCAACCTTTAGAAGTTCAGGGAACAGGACGCATGTGACTAAGGCATCTTGGTTTTACTCTGCTTTCTTATCAATTCTGAAGCACGATGTCTCTGCAGATGAAGATGACATACGCCAATCATCGGCAAATCATAACTATACATTTTACATGATGCATTACCTCCTGAAATCAATCATTTATGATGGTTTCTACACTTTGTGATATTGCCCGAATTCTGTCTGTCAAACTCTATGTGAAATCCTTGTGGTTGTAGTTTACTTTCCTCTGTGGAGTTACAGAGATACCCATTTTAGTTTTCTTTAGGGTACTGACACCCAGTACAGTCCTCCTCACATCCAATACTCTTCTTCAAGCCTGATTTTTGAACATTCAATCTTGGATTGGCTTGCAAAATACTTTAATAATAATTATTATTATTATTCATTATTATTATCCATTCCATTCTCTATATGGCTTGTCCAATTCAGGGTCGTGGGAAGCCTGGAGCCCATCCCAGGAGGCACAGGGCACTGGGCAGGGAACACCCAGGGCAGGGGACCAACCCACCACAGTATTATTATTATTATTATTATTATTATTATTAATTTACTTCTTTTTATAGTAGTAGTAGCAGCAGCAGCATAACAGTTTAACACACCTTTATGCATTTATGCAATTACCTATTCAGTAATTTTGCACTTTAAATTCACATCAACATTTCAGTTTACTTTAGTATCTGTCATGCATTTATTACTATGTGACATTACCAACTGTTATTGCATGTAAACATATATGATCCAACTCAGTAACCTGTCGAGGTTCACTGTGCACTGTAGCTGAGTTACAGACATTCAGACTGTGAACACTTGCATGTGTGTCTAGATATGTTTTTTCAAGTAAGAGTTTGCCAGTGGATTTTTTTTTCTCTCAGAACTGTGTATAGCATTTCTTGAATAACATTTTGTGATATTTTGTGATCTTGCACTACATAGAGAGCACAGCACAGTCTGGCTCCTGAATATATATTGCAGACCTACTTTAACCATTATGAATCAGTCTCTTAACTCCTCTGGTTAGAGTCTCTAAGTGTCCAACGCACTAATTTAAAGACTGAGTTTTTAATTTAAAGACGTGGAGAAATCTCACGATAAATTTGGATGGCGTTATCAACTGTTTAATGTTTAAAGCTCCTAGACATACACGCTCATCAGAGCATCTCACCCCAGCAAACGAGCTCAGTGATGGGGTGGCAAGTCTCTTGCACACAAAAACTGCAGAACTGCAACATGCAGCGAACCAAAAACGCCGGCACCCCTCCCGACTGATCGCACTAAACCCAACCCATTTTCCCACATTACAGCATGTACTGCTCTTAACTTTTAAAGCACTCGATGACTGTGTGTCTGTGAAAAGTACAACATAAATAAATTTTACTGACTTACTTCTCAGAAGAAATCTTTGGAATGTAATTGTGTGATGGGGTAGATGTTTTTGCTGTCTGTGTCTGAAAAGTATTTATACAGGCCTTTCACAAAAAATAAATAAATGTAAATAAAAGCCTGTGCATCTCCCATCCCTCTCCAATGTCACCTGGCTCCATCCTAAGATCCTGCTGCTCTCTCTGCTCTTGCCTGTCAGGTTTACAACAGGTAGAATTAGCTCTCCTCACACTTACCTACCTTGACAAAAGCTATTGTGGTGAAATCAGTGAGGAACAGTGTTGCATATACTGTCCGTACAACACACAACTGTCTGTGCCTCTGACGTCTTTCTGTACTAGAATGCTTTTCACTTTTGGCTCTGCTGTAATCTACCATTTAAATTCAAGCAAATTAAGAAATCAATAAAGATGCAAAATGACAGCAAATTCCCCTATCTATTAAGGAGACCTACTGGATGATGTTACCATTTCAAACAGAGGAAGTCTCCAGTGAAGCAATTCACTTAAAGCACCATATTCAAATATATGCTTTTGGGAAATTAACTTGCGATTTTCATGTTAGGAGCAAGTTTATTCAGCCACCATCTATAACCTGCCCTTAAACTAACGAAAGATCATGCACAATGCATTCACAAAATACTTTTCTGTCAGACCATCAATTTGATCAAGTGTTATCTTCTGACTTCACAAATGAAAAAATATTATTTACAACTTAGTGATGCAAGGGGATGCTACAACCTGTTCTAATGTCAAGGTTTTGCTGTGCAGACTTGTTTCCTGGTGATAAATCAAAAACACATTTTAATTCAGGACTGAACTATATTATAGAACAGTAGTTATTTAATAGCACAGGAAAATAACAAATAGAGGTTTGAAAAACAACAGCACTTCTTCCATCTTTAACTCAAATAAGCCCAAAAAGTGAAAAACGTGCATTTTAACTATTTGTGCCAGAATTATAGGAAAACAGTTAAAGATAGAAATGCTACTCTTGTACCAATAGAGGTCAGTTTTTGAGGGAAGTGTACTAATGTTTGGTGAGGAGTTAACCCCCCCCCCCATCCAATTCAAATGTCTCTTCAAAGCTGAACTGAATGCTACACCTCTCTTCGCAGCACCTATAAACCATGAATAGTGCACAAATTTAAACCGAACAGCTCATGTCAAAGTCTTGATGTCTGACCTACACAAGATTACAAAAACAAATAAAATGACCCATAAACGTCTTCAAACCACACAAAACACACAACCTGTCTTCTGAGACTCCATCTCTGTAACACAAACCACACAGCTGACACTCAGAAAAGCAACCTGGAGGTGCAGGGCGATCAAACAGTGCCAGCTCACGACCCATGGCTCCTGACGGTTCTGTTTTAAAATTGTGTTTCTTCAGACTATTCAAAAAATTTAAGATATTAAAAAAGAAGCAAAAACATTGGAATCCCGTAACAAAAACAAATTAAATACATCAATATATTTTATGGTTAAATGTACAACAATAATACTGTTACTGTTTATAATAATAATAATAATAATACTGTGGTGGGTTGGTGCCCTGCCCAGGGTGTCCCCTGCCCTGCGCCCTGTGCCTCCTGGGATGGGCTCCAGGCTTCCCACGACCCTGAGCTGGACAAGCGGTATAGAGAATGGAATGGACGATGGTAATAATAATAATAATAATAATAATATAATTGGAAGGAATGTGGACCTTATACATGCAGTGTCACATCTTACTAGCGCCAGTTCCATCTCATTTACACAACATTCCTCTTGGCTCTACAGGGGTCTCCAGTTGCACTTTTAATACATAACAAACTTCCTAATCATTAAAGATCCTGTCTCACTAATATCACACTGTCAGCTGAAATACAGACATGCAGCATGTAGCACTGACATGTCAAACTGAAAAACCCAGGAAAGTAGAAAAACAACTAAATTATTAACGCAACCTTTTCCATCCATTGCAATACGTGTTTATAGCAGACGCTCCACTTTTACACCAGAATCTTGGGCACTGTTTCCAAACAGCCCATAAGCTTAATGCAACAGCTGTTTTGGTGCCAAAAACATTTAACTAAGACACAAAGGGGATCATAATGAGCAACGTAACAGGTAATCACGGAAAATCAGAGGAACAAACTGCTTCAGAGTAACACAGACTGTGTGTCTAGCTGCTGGCAAGTTACAAAAACTGGTGTTTTAGGCGCACGAACGTTACGGGTGAGGTTGACCTCAGGCACATTAGAAACTTTTCCGAGGAATTTAGTTTGTATGACTTCACTTTTCTCCAGTCCACCTACCCTGCAGGTCTAGAAGAAGCACAGATGGTAAAAAAAAAGAACAGGGAGGAAGAGCTGGCCTTTGGCCACACTTAGACATGTGACGCACACGCTACACGAGAGCTGAGAACATGTGAGGGAACAACGCGGTGAGTGTACATTGTCAAAGTTGGGCTTTGAGCCACACAAACACTAAGAAAGAAAAAAACCTTTGTGTGTGTGTGTGTACAAATTTTTATCTTCAACTGAAGTAATAATGCCCCCTGTCAGACGTTTTATGGGGAATTTGCAACCCGTATGCAGTGCTTTCAATTAAAGTTTATTTCCCATTATATCTAACAGTAAAATCATATATAATGTATATAATTTCAATAAAGACACCAGGAATATTAACATGATGGTTACACACATATGCCAGCAAACAGGGAAGGCTCCATGAACGTTCATTACATCCCCAGAACGTTCTGGAATGCTTGGAGCTTTCCGGATAATGTTCCCTGTTTCCTGGAATATTACTAGTAGACTCTATATTCTTTATAAATTCTAAATTCTTTTATATTACGATACTTTTACAATAGCTCTAAACAGACATCTTGGCCATTTTTGCAGCAAATTAGGCACATAGCAGGAAAATTTACATTTTATATAGCAATTCCCCATTTGGATTTCCAGTTTGGAAAATGCATTTGCATTCTTTTCAGCTGTTACCTTACCTCAACACATACCTTGTAATGTTAATGTTTGTTTGTGTGTGAGTGTGTGTGTCTGTGTGTGTGTGTTCACGCGGAGCCACAGGTTAATGATATGATGGCCATTTGTGCCACAGAAGAATGTTACCAGTTACCTGTTATATGTTCACTTAGAACTTGGCAGGTGAGCGTAAACAGTTGTCATAGTAGACCGCCACGCCATGGTCTTCATACACCTGTGAGGGTGTCTGCCCATACAAGACACAACATTACTATCCAGTTACTTGGCAACCGATGGCTGTACGACGCTTGAAAAATCTGGACCTCCTTTTGTTTTACACAGGCCACTCTTACAATATTTCCGTTATCTTTATGGACCCAAATAAAATGGACGGAGCATGTAACAGACAGATTATTATCCCAGACGTAAAATGGTTTTTAACACAATAAAATAAAACTGTTTTATGACAAGGTGCATTATAAACTGTACAAAACACATTACATAACATTACTCTGAAGTGTATGACTATTACAAATAAACAGTATTTTCCTATGATATCGTTTTTACGTAAAAAACAAAACAAAAAAAAAAATGTCACTGCAACAGAGCCAAGAAAGGCATTGACCGCTTTGACTTTGAACTCAATGTATCTAAAATATTTCTCCATGATGTTGGAAATGTCTCACCTCGATTTCTTTCTAACGATCTCATAACGTGGTCTTGGCCATTTTAATACGACCTTCTCCTCACAGCCTTTTATTGTATAACTACCGTACATTGTGGAAATTCTCATGTGACTTACTGATGTCTTGTCCTTTATATCTCAATTTTTTTTCCTAATTTAACAGCAATAAAGAAAAGCAGAAAAAAATACTCTTTGCTGGTTTAAAAATAGGATACCTTGTGTCTCTTCCAGGAAAAAACAGTGTCTCAGTTTTCTTTATAATTGTAGCTGTACTTTTAAAAAAGTTGTATCTCACATCTGGAGAGCAGAGCTTCCGGACATAATCATTCCCTCCAACTCTCTAAATAAGGCACAACTTTAGTAGAACTCTGCTTCCCTTCCTGCTATCTCATGCTGATGCCTTCTGAGAACTGTGTATTTTCCCCCAGATAAATTGCACCTTTCTCACAAGTGAGACATTTATCTTGTCGTGCCTCAGATGATTGATCTGCTGTTCACAGTACTGAGAGGGGAAGATTGCATTATCGAATACCAATGAGAAATCCATAACAGCGCCCCAATCAGAGTGCAGCCATATGATAAGGAAAATGGTCAGTATATACCACCAGTACTCACATTTCTGAACATTTCCCATGTTGACTGATGCATAAAGTTTTCTCTTACACATGATCTTCAGTGAAGTTTAGTTGGATAATTAACACAGACTAGTAGCACTACCTGCTTGCGACAAGATTTCTCTTTCAGCGTACAGAAATTCCACCTGAGCAGTTTAGGTTTGCTGTATGAGCATTTGGACAAGACTCAGTCTGGGTAGTCATGGAGTTTTTTTTTTTTTTTTTCCTGTTTTTCTTTCTGACACTATGCTGTTAGTGTTCTGATTTAGGATCAACGCACACTATCATGCACTGTACAATCTGTCAGGGCCATCTGCCCTGAGCAGAGAGGAGGCTAGGAGAAACATGTCACCCCGATGTGTGATGTCATCTGTCTGTCTGCCAGCTCCACGGCTCTCCCAGGGAGGCAGTCTGTCCTCCAACATGAAACTGACTCCACAAGGGGAGAAATCATTCAGACATACAGATTGTCATAAAATATGTCTAGGACAGCAGTAATAGTAGAAGTAATAATAATAATGTCAGTTACATTAATTTAACTGCCATGGATGCCATATACAATAGCTTTTTTTCTGAAATATTGAAAAAAGGTGAGAGGAGGTGCCAGACATGCAATGCAATTTAAACTACATAATGTATGCCATGTGTTTGGTGACACTGTCAATCTCCATGTGCCCCATTCACTGGATGACACCTACGGCGTATTGACCACAGCTCGCTCACTGTATGTACACGTGATCTACACCTGCCACTCACCTAGTCATCAATGAAAATCATCACGACTGCACTCAAATAATCAAGTTTGTGGTTAAAGTCATTCAAGATGCCAATCTATGGACAGAAAGCATGGCATTATTAATCTGATAACGTGAAAATTAAACTAAAGTCATTTTATATGAAAGTCATCAATACCATTCTTACGCTTTACACCAACGTATTAATAATACTGACCTTCTGAGATTTTGCAGAAATAGCCATCATACTACAAGGGATTTATTTTGCCTTATATTATAGTAATGCAACAGCTTGTCGGCCTGGTGTCTCAATGGGTAGAACATCTGGCTGTGATGCAGAAGTCTCCTGGTTCAAATTTTAGCCCTGCCACCAGGTGTGTCCATGAGCAAGACACCCAGTGCTAGCTCATTGTAACTGGCATATGAAATCATAAGTCGCTTTGGATAAAAGCATCTGTTATTTTAAGTGAATTAAGTGACTAAATTAAATTAATTACTTCAAACAAGTTGTTACCAGACAGTATGCAAGTATTGGTTATATAAGCAGCTGGTACACTTAGTCTTACACAGCTATTTCATTCACCTTTTCTGATCCCATGATTGTGAACTCTGTGAGACAACACAGAAAATTGTAAACTCTATTTTGTTTTGATGACATTTTATAGAATATTACGACTGTCATTTGAAACCCATTGTCACATTTATCAAAATTTTGTGCCTTTATTCACTGATCGCTTGCATTAAAAAAAATCAATTATCCCACACCGGACTTTGTGTTAAGCATGTAGGCCACCAGTTTATCATTATTCATTCGTGAGTGTGCGCTTTCAGCTGATCCTTACGATATTAAGTTATTCTTGACAGATGCCTTCTCTTGCATTTTAGGTGTCAAATGTTAGTCTAAAACATGCAGCACAATGACAATATTAATGCTTTTTGTGTTGTGAAGTGAAATGAAAAATGAATCTTTGTTGTATGTGGTCTTACAGTAAAGTGTCTTACGTTCTCTACCAGTCTTCAATATAGCAAGAAAAGTGCACAGCCACCTGCCTTTGATAGTCCCAAAGGGAATTTATATAGAAATAGTCAGTCTTCTAATTTCTTTCAGCTTAAGATATTAATATCTGTTCATGTTTTCTTCAAACACATGAGAAATTTGTTTTTTATTTTCAAAAGTTAAAGAAAAGGTTGCTAGGCTGGAGTACACACACACACGACCTAGTAAAGCTGGGATGAATCCCACTGCAGGACCCTGGATGCGGATGACCTCCCTGGACTTCAAAGACTGGTTCTGAAAAGGAGAATACAGCCCTGTGTCTCCAACACGGGTCGGGCCAATGGGCGTAGGGGGCAGAAAAGAGGATTACAGGGAATTATATACCAGGGAATTATATACCAGGGACTTATATACCAGCTCTCTGGACAGTTTTTATACTATTTATTTATTTTCTGGGATGCATCAAATCTGCGTAAAATTAGGTTTCAGAAGTGTTCCATGACTGCAGACAAAGGTCAAGCTGTGATAGATAGCTCTGTATGCTTCAGTCATTGGGCCTCTTTTAAAGACCGTATGTTCTGTCTGTGTTGCTACACTGGGTTGCTTTTTAAGCACCTATGTTATGTCTCTTCATGCTGCTGTATTGGTCAGCTCTTTTAGTACATATCTTATATCTCTGTAGTGGGCTACTCTTTAAACACCTATGTTGTCTCTTCGTACTGATGTGCTGGGCTGCTCTGTTAGCACACGTCTCTGTATGGTGCTGTGCTGGATTGCTCTGTTAGCACACATGTCTCTGTATGGTGCTGTACTGGGCTGCTCTGTTAGCACACATGTCTCTGTATGGTGCTGTGCTGGGCTGCTCTGTTAGCACACGTCTCTGTATGGTGCTGTGCTGGGCTGCTCTGTTAGCACATGTCTCTGTATGATGCTGTGCTGGGCTGCTCTGTTAGCACACATGCCTGTGAATGGTGCTGTGCTGGGCTGCTCTTTAAGCATGTACCTTCTGTCCCTGAATGCTGCTGAAGTCATTGGACTGATGTTTAAGCACACAGACTCTGTATGTGCTGGTGTGCTGGGCCACCCTTTATACATGTATGTATGTATGTATGTACGTATGTATGTATGTGCTGACTCTTAAAGATGCTGTGGTGGTCTGCTCTTTAAACACGTATGAGCTGTCTGTACATGCTGCTTCACTTGTTAGGTCAGTCTACAAGCACGCAGGTTCTGTCTCTGCATGTTGCTACAGTTGTTAGGTCACTCTGTAAGCACGCAGGTTCTGTCTCTGCATGTTGATACAGCTGTTAGGTCCCTCTGTAAGCACACAGGTTCTTTCTCTGCATGTTGATACGGTTGTTAGGTCACTTTTTAAGCACGCAGGTTCCGTCTCTGCATGTTGATACGGTTGTTAGGTCACTCTTTAAGCACGCAGGTTCCGTCTCTGCATGTTGATACGGTTGTTAGGTCACTCTTTAGGCACGCAGGTTCCGTCTCTGCATGTTGATACGGTTGTTAGGTCACTCTTTAAGCACACACATTGTGACACTTTGTAAAGACAGGCAGAGGAAACTGTGCCTTCACAGCATTTACTGTATACCACACTGGCATTTTGGGCAAAGCGTCCCATCAGCTAATCTGAACCGCTGTCTCTGCTGGCTAATACTAACACAGCACAATTTTCATTCAGCTAAATGTTTACAGCTTTTATCATATACTGTTGCCTTGATCATCTTCAGTGACAGCCTGCAGTCTGTTAATGAGAGAATTTGTAAATGTATAAGAGTCCTTCTTCCAAGAATGTCAGCAAATCTAATCAAGCCATCATGAAATTTTCTATTAAGAGTATCTGGCTGATATGGTGTGAGCAATGTTCCTCTGCATGTAAACAGTCTGTTAAATTGCTCAGAAATTAAAGGGCATGACTTGTTATTTCGTGGAATTCACAAATCTGTCCTTTGCCAGTTCCAAATGGGAAATAGAGCTGAACATAGATGTGTTTTCAGACATCACTCTTAATCTTTGTTTACAGTGCTCAAAATGTTTACATATTCTGCTGCTGTGTCACTATATTTCATATTATAACGGTATATATAGAGCTGCCTATCTCTGTAATACCTTGGAATGGAGTAAACTGAGTGTTATTTCACATCATTAAATCCTCCTTTATACACTTTGATCTCAAGGGGCAGACAGAAAAGGCCAAAGTAGGGGAGTCACATTTTCTCACCCACATATTCAATTCATGCACCAACACGTCTCCCACCTCGATCCAGATCAGTCTTGTTGCAGAGCGAGGTGAGAAGTCCAAGCATTTCACCCAGACACACAAAAGCACAAAAACATTTGTACTCGATTAGCCTTTTCATTAGGCTATTTGTTAATCCATCGTTAATCCACGTTCATGGCTAGGCCAGCAGGTACCAGAAAATGAAGGACATTCAGAAGTTTTTGAAATGTGATCCCAGAAGAGCTGTTGTTGTTGTATTCTTAAGGATAAGGGCCTTAATCTGACTTTATCCTGTAAAAAGCAAGGCTCTTTAAAACAAACTTCTTATAAAGGACCAGCCAAATATTACAACACTATGTTTTTTTTTTCATTCATTTAAGAATCAATTCATATACACAACCAGAAAAAACAAGCACAGATAATCTCTACTGGAAGGCCAGAAGTGCAGTTACTGTCACATTTGAAGTTTTATCTCGTTTACCCGATAGTATCAGACTTCAGAGGCCAGTTCATTGGGTAACATGGACACAATAACTAACAATAACATTATACATTTAAAATGATTGCTAACACTGTTAAAACAAAGAGGTCTGTCTGATGTGGGAGAAACCTGACAGGATGTGACTTGACCTAACTCCATACTGGATTCCTGTGGTTCCAGTAGTGGCACAAGGATTCCATCAGATGCAGATCTGTGTGTGTGTGTGTGTGTGTGTGTGTGTGTGTGTGTGTGTGTGTGTGTGTGTGCGTGCGTGCGTGCATGTATGTATACATGCACACAATATAGCATAATCAGTCTGCATCCTTAAAAAATAAATTTTTGAATTACAAAACGGTGATGCTACATAATAATCATACACTAAATTACATTATTACATTATTCACCACAAACTTCATATTGGTGAACATTACATTATTCACCCTGAGCTGCATCGTTCTGGATTACTTCCAGGCTTTAGCTGTTCACTTGGTTGTCCTGCTGCTGCAGCTCAGTGTGAGAACCAGTCCTGAGAGCTTCCAGGTCAGAAACAAAGATGCTAATGCAGAGACGTGAAACTGTTCGCTTTGCACGACCCGTCCTTCAGCTGCTGAGAGACCGTCAGCTCAGCGGTGAGCGCACAGATGGAATGATTTATAGACGAGTGCGTGTCGTTGTAACTTGTTCTGCTTTGGAACATCAATGACATTCTTTCCTCACTCGAGCTAAAGTGGTTCATAGACTCTTTGGTCTTGGCCTTGACACCCAGTGAACATGCTCTGAAAGAACATCAGAGTCAAAAACTGCTAGCAAGAAAAGTATATGCATATATATATATATGATGTACATGGTGGTGAATTTTGTACTACATGTTATAAAAATGCATAAATGGATGAAGTAAGTCTTTCTCTGCACCTTTCAACCGGTCTTATTCAGAGATAATTTCAGGTTTTATCAAACCGAAGCTCTTTTCAGCCTAAACAATATTCCAGTGCCATTACCCAAAAAGATTAGGGTTTATGAAAAATGAACACGACATATTATTTTATTGCGCATTTTGGAATCCTGTGCAAAGATTAGCCATAATCACCAGAACACAGATGTCTCACAAAGAATTAGCTGAGTAGGATTTGGAAGACAAGTAAGTTCAGGGAGATGTTTGTAAGTCCTGTATTATCACATGGAATGGCTGCTTCTCCATAACACATTCTTATTCCAAAATATTTGTTTTCTTATAATGGAAAAAATACTCCACCAAGGCAAAACAATGATCTTGCTACATTATGTACAGACTGCATTTTTCTAAAAAGAGACACTGTGACTGGGACAAATTAAAAAGGGGGGGTGGGGTGGAGGGGACTTACTAAAGCTACTAAGAACTTCATGTACTTTAAGCTGGAGAAATCAAAGCCCCAGCAGCAACATCTGCACAATGCAGCATGATTAATTATTACTGGAGGCCATTGTGAAAGCTATTCAGCCTATAGCCACATACTGGACTCTCTGGTGACACATGAAAATGTAAAAGCTCCTCCCCCCTTTTTCTAAAAAAAAGTAACACTCAAGTCCACAGTAGTGTGTTTCTAAGCAGTGTCTCCAATGCAATATGAGAAAAGTCCACTTAACATTTTAAGAGGCATCTGAGTGCTGCTAAGCACTGCCTTTAACGTCTACACAACACACGGGTCTAATCCAGCTCTGGCTAACACAGACAACAGCTTGGATGCAAATGTACTGTCTGCTACGGGATCTGGCTGTAAATTAGGATCAGAATATTGATTTTCGAGTAAATAACTCTGCTGGGAAAAGAGATCCAATTTCTCATCCTTTACAAACCAGCAGAGGCTCCCAGAAAGAAATGTGATTAACTTGTTGCATGAAAGACTCAAATTCTCTGGCAGACTTATATTTTCAACAAGGACTGCTGCATAAGCCGTATGAAGCAGCACTGCATGAGTAGGGATTCCTATCCATGTCCACCATATTAAATGCATGATATCGCTTGGCCAAGTAACCGTAACTTAGCAACAGCAGTTTAAGAGCAATAAGCCAGTCAGAGAGGCACCACGAGCAATAATGCAATCAAACCTGCAAGAACCAGTAAGCAATTTTCCTTCTTTCATCCTTACATATTGTGTTAAGGCCATAAACTCCAAAATGACAAAATATAGTGCTTCACAACTAAGAGAAATGTCAAGACTTTACACTTTGACCTTAAATATGTTACGCAGCTGTTTTAGGCTCCAGTTTAATTGTCTTTAGACATACCCACACCCTTGCCATACCAATTCATCCAATAGACTGGCTTAGATAATAAACAAACACTCAGGTGCAAAATATTCATAAACTGTGTCATGACTGGTTGCTTTACCTTAGGCAATACAGATCTCATTTAATATATCTGCATTTGGACAATGAACAGTATTTGTACTGTACACAAAACACTATAGCCATAAAATGTAAATGTAGGATGTAGAGTATTAAGGCTTCATATTGTAAATAGCAACAGTTTTAACACAGCACTTCGTTCTGGGTGTGTATGTAGTACTCATTTTACTGGACTTTTATGTTTTGCAGGGCTCATTTTCAATTTTTGCAACCTATTTCCTTGAGTCATTACATATTGATTCACTCAGTAGATGAGTGTAAAGGACAGAACTTCATTGTTATCACAAGATGCCAATGAAGATTACGGCTCCCACATATAATGGCAGTAATATAAAATGTTTATTACCTTCCACTTTATCTTTAATGGAAATAGGGAATACAGGGGGCATGGGAGATATGGGAATTTAGAAACAATCCAGATTCTCCAGTCAAACCTATGGTCATGATCTCCTCCATCTGTTTACAACAAATGTGGAAATTTGTGTGGTCTGACCTGAAAATATCAAGTATACCTCAGCCCTGAAATGTTAAACCTCACAAGTGTTTTACCTACAGCAATGCTTTTCTCATGAACTCAAAATTAGACACTGAGATGCGATTAAGGGGTTCACATTACCCACCATCCTTAATTTACATAAACTGAAACTGACTAAAAAACACACCGTAAAGTGCTCATTCGTTCAGAATTGCTGCCCACTTAGTTGAGAAAGTGGATAAAATTGAACACAGACATGCTGATGGATGGATGACTGGATGGATGGATGGAATTACAGAAAGTGGCCTGTTACTGACAGGTGAGGTGAAAATAAAGGAAGAATGATAGCACGGAAAGAATGAAGAATGAAGAAAAATGAACAGCTCCGTAAGGGTCTCCTTTCACAAACGGTACCACACCAGCCACCGATACAGCTGATGTCCAGCAGAAAGAGCCACACGTTGTGTAACTACAAACAGCAGCACATGTACAATTTACCACACGCATGCATGGCCATGTGCTGGAATCTTGGAGAAACATTGTACAGAAAGTACCAGATCTCCCTGGTTTCTTGAGTTTTCACGTGTTTACACGTCCAGCATCACAGCACTCACAAACAGATTTTGACAGGTGTCACTAACCACTTGTTCACATCAACTCTGCGGTGCTATTTATTCTTCACTTTCAACTTCTATCCTCATCCAGGAAGTTTAAAATTTGTGTTCGCTTTTATTACACTGCCATTTTATTGCTGCAGTACAGCTGGTGCAGTCATCACAAATGGCACCCAGCAAGCCAAATGTGAAAACCTAAAAAAAAAAAAAAAAAAAAAAAGTGTTGTGCTTCAATATACAGAATGGCTTTGGAATCCCCCAAAAGTTACACGGCCAGCATTTTCCTCACTTTATTCAAAATGTGCAGAATCTGATGTATGAAATGGATATAATTACCGAGAAACTGGCAAACGCCCTTGCGATTTAGCATACATTTAGCAGCCAGGCAATGTGAAGATTATTCTACAGTCACAAAAGCCTTAGCTGAGAGCATTAAATCTACAAAACTAAAATCTGATTTTGGCTCATATTCCAAGGCGGGACATACATTCAACAAAAACAGCACAGGACTGCCCAAACACAGAGCTTGTGAAATTAAAAACATCAGAGATCATTCCTGCACTTGACCTGTGCTACTGTCCAACAAGAATTTCCAGGAAGCACGGTTTTGTTAATTGGCTGGCACTGAACGGGAGCCAATAACACACTGACACGCACTTTTGGCAGCAGGATCTTCAAAACGCTCAGTGAAAATTTTACTCTCCATACATTGCTTCAAAATGATAAAATAACACAATCACTGTATCCCAGAATATCATTATCTATTCTGATTATATTTAACCTAGATTTTATAATCTGTATAATCATCAACTCTCATTTCACAAAAAAATGTGAGTTTTAGAGAAATACTCAAAACTTCATTTTTTATTTGGCACAAAATATGCTGATTCAGTTAGATGTGTGAATACAATTAATAGAAGAAATTGTGTTTTTTTATCATTTACAAGCAAGACCACTGTCACAAGATTTTATTCTGGAAATTAAAAATCAGATGACTGAGAAAGTTCTTGTAATCTCATATTGATTACATTTTCATGTGGAGTGGCATGTTGCAAAAGGGAGATTTCTTGAGGAACATGCAGAGACCAAACCTGAGATACATGAACCAAATTTGCAGGTGTCTGCAGTGATTTTTTTCTCCAGGACACAAAAGATGAATACACAAGTAATTAAACACTGCATATATACTCATATACACATAACATGAAGGGAAAAATACAAATTCATTATAAAATCTCAGATTCCTTCAAGGTTTCTACAATCAATACGTTTAAAGCACGATTGTATAGTTCTATTTTGTATAATTCTATCTATTTTGAATTACAAATGTTCTATGAAACTGTCAATTATTTCTGGAAAAAAATGAAAAAAGCACAGCACACATTATCATCTGAATTAAATTATTTAAAAGGAAAATGACTGTTGCTTTAGTCTTGAGGAAGTGTGTGGAAAGGTGAAGACTGACCAGCCTAGTGGTGAGCTCCCCAGTCATTACACAGTCAGATGTGAAGAGGAGAAGGATGGCTTTTCACGTGTACAAAGGCAGGCAATTTATTATTAAGTGGGTGAATGTGGGGAAAAAAGAAAAAAAATTATACAAATGCTAAATTAATACATGGATTCAAGTAGATGCTGAGCAATGAAGGGCTTCAAAGAGATTGTGCTGTGACTAGAATTTTAGCTCACTTCTGAACAATGTTAAGATTCCAACATAACATCCTGGCTAGAAGTTAGTAAATACTGCATTTTAAATATGGAAGAATGCTTCTCAAAATTGGAATCGTGGACTATAAATATTTAAAGGCAAAATTATTTTATCATCTCAAGTCTATGTAGTCTATAGACACTTTTTTTCTAGAAAATTTTAAGGATATTGTAAAAGGAAGGTGCAATCATCTTGATTTATGAATGTTGTTATTTAGTCACTATGAGGACACAGTATATCAGTGTAAAATAAAACCATGCACTAAAAAGTATTAAAACGTAGGTCTTTACAGGGGACAGGGCAGTTGCCCTTCATTTTATGTGAGCATGAATGAATATCCACATAGGTAAGTGCACACTGTCTGGACTGTACCACTGCTGGTAACCCATTTTCCCTGGGATAAGATGAATCATTGGTACCCTATCTGGAGAAATGGCTACTATGAATCTTTAGGTGGATGAAAGATATTTGCTATTTTCTGAAAAACCAACAATACCACATATTCAACGGCCTGGTGACTCAATGGGTCGAACATCAGGCTGGGATGTAGAAGTCTCTTGGTTTGAATCCCAGCCCAGCCACCAGGTGTGTCCTTGAACTCGACACTCAAACAGTAGCTCCTCGGGTGCTGTATGTGGCTACCCACCGCTCCCCCGAGGGGGACGGGTTAAATACAGAGAAACAGTAATGCTGTAACATGTATGTGAATTGTAAGCCACTATGGATAAAAATGTCTGCTAAATAAATAAACGTATTTACTGCCTTTTGGAATTAAACAGGAGTAGAGCACTTCTTAAAAAAATGCATCTGGATTTTTGGATGGTCAAAATGACTTAAGGATGAATTGGAGAAATCAGATGCTACAAATTCAGCTAGAAAATAGTTACAACAGTGTATGCCTGAGATCACCATAGTCTAAGAGTTTTGACTTAGGTCTGCTATTGACTGACACAATGCATAAGAAATCAGCAGGGCTGGGCTACTGTTCCATGCATCAGTGCAACTTTACTAAATATAATTGTGTGAAGTCATTGCCTTAATTTGATTAAGAACCTGTTACTCATTTAAGTTGTGCATGATTTACCAAACATTTTTGAGCAATTCTTACATATACAAAATTACATATACTTGAGTGAATTTTAGTTAACTAGAAAATGTAAAATAAAATGCAGGTACACTAATCCATCCATTATCCCAGACAGCAGAGGACGCAAGTCAGGGGACACCCTGGACAGGGCTCCAGCCTAAACTCACATGTATGTGCGCACACACACGCACGCACACACACACACCACCTAACCAGCATAGTTTCATTCTGTGGGAGGAAACCTGAGAACCCACGCAGAAGAAACCCACAGAAGCACAGGGGGACCATGCAAACTCCACACACAGGTTTTACAGTTTTTTTTACACAGTGCCGAGAGCCAAGTTTGAACCCAACTGGCAAAGAAAAAGTAAAAGAGCAGTACAGCTACGTGCTCTGAGGGGAGTGGTTTTGTATACCCATGCCAGCTGAATTGGCTTTGAGGCATGAACACCCAGGTGGTGTCAGTGACCAGGATACACGTAAGGTGACCTTGCAACATCACAGACTGGCAAAAGTATAACAATTAACACTTATCTATAGGCATGTGTTATGTAACAACAATATCACTGGGATGTTGTCCAAAGCTCCTTTTTTTGAGAGCCCCCTTGGTTTTGTGTCTTATGGCATAAAGATATGATTCGGGTACCTCTGCTACTGTGTTTTTTGCAGTGCTCTAATCAGTGTCAATGGACTTGCAATGCCGTCACAGTGTAAAGCTGCCATTGCCGTCTGTGCTGAATCGGAACCTGACCGGTTTGCAATGCAAACTTTCAAAGATTATCTGTTTTTTTCTTTGGGAGGGTGATTTATTATATAGTAATTTAATGTTTGATGAACATTCTGCCTTGGTGTAGGACAGGACAAGACAGGACAGGACAAAATAGGACAGGGTAGGATACGATGTGGTTTTATTGTCATTTCAGCCATATACAGTTGGCACAGTACACAGTAAAACGAGACTGTCCACCAGGACACCAGGTGCTACATAAGAACAATACAAAAGGACAACACAAAAACTACTAACAGAATATACAGGGTGCAAAAGGACAGCAAGCAGTAATAACGTAGTTAACTACTGCCAGACTATGCAGTACAAACCACAGAACTAGTGCTAACACTAAAATGTAAGCATAACACTGACAGCAAGTAGCAGTGCTGAACACACATAGTTGGGTGCAAATTACAGTTGACTGTGCTGCGTTTGATAAAAATCCTTTACTTTTGAAAGACAACAACGAAGCGAAGCCACGGAGTTTGATATAAATAGAATCTTTTACAAACCCAGGGTTGCTGTACAAAAAATATGACCAGTCTGATTCTTTTATAAGTGATTAGAACAGCAGGCGCAATTAAAACTAAAAACAACAATCTCATTTAAATTAACAGCTGTATTTGACTTTTCTCTGTTGAAACATTATTCATAGTAAAATTTCCTTACTGTGCTTCAGACACCAAAACAGTTGAGCGTTCTCATATCTGAGAGCGCTATAGGTTCTCCCACTGCTATTTAAATCAATTAATCTATTATGTAGATTGGATTCAGTGTATAAGATTTACTTGTGCAGTTCCCAGAAATGGAACTTTTCTGTGTGTGTTACATAGCGGTTTGTGAGAACAGCTTGTTCACCCAGCTCCTGGCAATCAGGCAACTGATTAGCTAAATAAGAATGGCTGAAGTTTAGCTGGTTTCCTGCCAGTTACACAGAAACTCATTGAGTGACTTCTCCTTTGGAAAGCCTCGAAGCCATATAGTGCTGTTGACAAACGTATTATTGAGCAGGACGTCCAAGGAGCCCGCATGGGCTCTGTCACTTACAGCAGCGCAGGACTGTTGAGCTGTTTCTCCACCGTAACAGCGTGACACCCCTGCAACACCACACTTTAACATCGAAGGGATATGAATTACATATGGCAGTAGAATATCTTTTAAAAAGTACCAAGCTGCCGAAGTGGGCGCATTTTTTCTTTTCCTGTTCCTAACAAATTACTGAGTGATTTTTTTTAATTCTCACACTGCAGAAGGTGGAGAGCACGCAGTGCCTCAGCGGGGGTCCATTAGCAACGAGACCTCCCACCGCCTCCCAGTGTGAGAAACGCCACCGGCTTTGTTTTTCTCGACGCTCCCTCGCAAGCTCTCCCCATCTGCTCGGCCTTCTCAACGCCCCCCCGCCCCCCTGCACTAACTTTCCGTTTAATAAGACAGTCATCGCTGGCTGTTTGTTTGCTCACAACTGCTTGTCATTGTCCCCACATCCCTGGGTGCAAAGCCAACTTTGATAAGCTCCCACGAGCTATGAAAGGTGCACCTTTCGGCTCAGGCAATAGGAATCCGAGAGCATTGCAGGTTCCATTTCCCCCCTAAGATGACTCACTGCTGTCCCTGTCGCCTGACTCTTCTGACTGGGGGGGCTTTATCATTACAGGGTGTCACCAACGCGCCACAGGCATGAACTGTAGTGGAATGGAATAATCACATATCAAAGCGAAGAAGCAGGAATTTGGCTCAGAGGGGGTCTAGAGAGTGAGAAGAGGAGTGGATCCTTAAGGGCGGAAGCAGAGGCGTGCTTCTTGAAATACGCCCTGTGCAGTTTATATCAATTAGGACAAAAATAAATGACATGCCTCATTATGCACCTCACATTAACACCCAAGAGAAAAACTGCGGTAAAGAAGTCAGCACTGTCCATGCCGGATGCGTGTGTTCTTTTCGTGCTGTTGATTTATCTCCCCCTCTTCCAGGCAAGCAAAAACATGAGGTGAATATGGACGATATGTAAATGACTTGCAGCATTGCATCATTTTGTTTTAATTAAATACCATATATCAATCACACCAGACACAAACACAAAAGCCAAGAAATTCTGTGTCATGTTACACCACGTATGCTTGTTGATCACTTTGCAAGACAGTGCAGCAAATGAACTTACAAAGATACTATTTTTATTTTAATAACTGCATTATTTTAAGAAACAAATAGATAGTCAGATGTCATACTCACAGGTCTAGATATATAAACTAACATTTTCATTGACATCAAAACAGTTCTTATTACCATCACAAAAAACCTAGAAATTACTGAAGTGACATCTTGGTGTTAACTACAAGTTTTTACAAATTTAATTTGTCTACTTTTCTGGGGGAAAGGAGTTTCCTGGAATCTGTTTCAGACTATTACAGCTAGATTTTTTAATGGATAACATGAATATGCCTAAAAGCAACCTAACCACAGTCCTAGTTTATTCAATAAAGGACTGGTACTTAATCTTTAGTGATTTATGTATGTACCTCCTTTTACATTGTTTGTTCTAAAATGTACCCCTCAAACTCAGACATACAGAGAGAGTTTCAGCTCAATGGGGACCTTAAGTACGGTATTTACATTTTTTTACATATCCTGACTTTCTGGACTCTCTTAGTTTGGCTTTGAGCTTCAGTTTTATTAAGCTTTAAAGCTTTAATTTTGCTTTATCTTTATGTGAGCCAGAATACAGAAACTAAAGCTACAGCAAAATCTACACTCAAGTTCCCTGTCACAAATTGCACAGGTGAACCTAACAGAACATAGTTATCTTGGAACTGACAATATTTAGGCAAGATTCCTGCTCTGTTACTCTCTTGTTCACTTGTGGCCACACTTGGCTGGCTGCATGTCAACTGGAGGTGCTCAGCAGGAGTCACACACCTTTCTGTTGAACATTTTTAAAGCCAAGCCTATGCATATGTAAGGAAAGGTCTTCACTTTAGTTAACAAGAAGCACTTGAATCAGTCTGTCGATGCAATTAGTCCAATAGATGTCCCCATATCCTAGCTGGCAAACCAAATTGACTGCAGGGGTATAAACCTACACCTCTTGCCAAATTTTATCTAAGTTTACAATTGATTACAGGAGAATTCTAATAAAGAACATCTGACTCCTAAAATAGGTGCCTCATCTCCCTTTCAAATGTCCTCCACCTTTTGTTCACAACACGTCTTCCCGTCTCATTAGCATAAACGTGAATATAGTGCAGATATCAGAGATCAACTAGAACTACTACAGACAGCATGTGTTTTACAAAGGAACTGTGTTAAGAGTTCATGAGATGTGAGTTAGATTAGACAGTATTTCAACAGTAAATTCATTTAGAATTTGTCTGCTTGGTTACTGGACAAGTGTCAACAGTTTACTTGTTCACTGTCACACCCTGTACCTTTCCGTCCCTTTTCTACCATTAGGTGTCTCCTCCTGTCTAGTTTCTATGTATCTCTAGGTTCCCTGTCCTGTCTAGTTTTTTTTGTCACTCTATGCTTTTCTCGTTTTGGTTTTTCTTAATTGTATTAGTACCACCCTCCTCAACAAAAAAAAAAAAAAACATTGCAATAACAAAAAAACATAAATTTTTAAATCATGCTGTAACAACTAGTTATCCAGAGCGCGTGACTTAAATCGTACTGCATTAGCAAAGTATGTCGCTCCAGCTAGGCCTGTTCTCTCAACAGGTTTTTAACACGAGCTGCTCTGTAAACCATGACAGTACTTGCCATGTCATTTCCTATCAACAGACCTTAAGATCAGCCTTGTGTTAACTGCTTTATCCTTGTCTGGTACATCTTGCATTAATAAGATTTTTTTTCTTCACATAATGACAGAATGATCTCCATCTTCACTGCTTACTGGAGCCAAAAGACTACTGAAAGTGGACAGGAAAATAGAATACAAAAAAATCCAAGCCTGATATTACTAAATCATCCAGATATATTTAAAAAATATATGTCTTTCCTGACAGAATGTTATATTGTTGAACTGGAGCCACAGGAAGAAAATATGTGCTGTAAAATTTTTGAAAATGAGAAATACTCATTCTTTAAAACGTACTAGACATTTTCGCTAAGGTAAACTTTTTCGGCGATCCAGTCACTCATTCTTTAAACCGCTTATTCTGGTCAGGGTAATAATGTACTCTTCTTAGGCAACGCAGACCGTACGGTGGACTGCACGCCGACCCATCAGCGAACACGCACACACACAACGCACAATTCAGTCACCGACTCATATGAATCGCATGCCTTTCAGGCGAGTGGGGAACGCAAAGCGCAGAGAGTCCGTCCACTCACAGGGAGACCCTGCGATCTCCACACACACTCATGCACGTGAAAAACAGCACCAAGTTGTGCTTTTTCAACTGCATTTTTAAAAGCGGCTTTCATGTTTCCTTCGCAAAAGCTGAGAGCTGAATATTTTCTGTGAAATCACAAAAAAATGGCTCAGTTGGACATATTCTATATAAGACGAAACTATTTAACAGTTCAATTAAAATCTGAAAATAGCAAGTAGTGGCTGAAAATACGCATTAGCACTTAGAGTTTTATTAGCATAATTAAAATCCCTAATACATGTGAAGATAATACCATGACTCCTCTATACAAATCCAACATTATCACAGTAAATGTTTTATGTTACACTACAAATATGATTTGACACAAAAAGTGTTCATAGTACATATAGGTACAATTATATTTAAATCAGCTTTTCCCCCCTAAATGGAAATGAATTTAAAAGGAAAAGGAGCTCTAATCATCATCATCATCATCATCATCATCATCATCATCATCGTCGTCGCCTCATGACACCCTGGTCTGATTTACTGATGTAGGAATACATTAGTTAGATTATAACATGGAGCATTTGATATCTCAGTTCTCATTTAGTCTTTTTTTTCTTTCAATAGTAAAGGCAAGGCAATATAATCAAGGGGAAGAGGACAAGGATTATGAGCTGGAGGTTGTGAAACAATGAAATAAGGCACGGACCTTAAGGGCAGAGCTCGGACACGCTCTGTTAGACAGCACCGTGACGCTTGTCCGCAGGTACCTGTCTCCAGTATTTAAGGCCTCTGCTTTGTTCCACACGCAGCTCTGTGTTGCTTGTCTTGCCTTCATGCTGATATTGTAACAGTGACTCAGCGCATCTGTGTTCAACAATTGCATGATGCACCAAAATGGACAATTACTTCTTCCCTGCTCTCTCTCTCTCTCTCTCTCCCCCTCTCCTCTTCTCTTCTCCTCTCTGTCTCTCTCTCTCTCTCTCTCTCTCTCTCTCTCTCTCTCTCTCTCTCTCTCTCTGTCTTCTTTTGCTCTCTCCTCTCTCTACAAATCTATCTCTCTGTCTCTCTTTCTGTCCATCCTTCTCTTCTACCACTCTTAAAAAGCTTCGCTAAATCTTCTGCCAAAATGTAATGGCTTGAGTACAAATGGAAAAATATCCATTTGAAATTAAATGCACAGAATAAAATGTAAACTTTGAACTATGCTGTACACAACAGCTTCATTACAACATCTGTGCACACCTAAGTCATTACGTCAACGGGAACTTTTACAACATTTCATCGATTTTTAAAATCTGTTGAATTTATCCCATATTCAAATTCAAACCTTATAATTAATTCTAAAGTTTTCATTATCCATACACTGCAGTGGGTTGACACCCCGCCCAGGGTGTACCCTGCCCCTTGCCCTGAGCCTCCAGGGATGGGCTCCAGGATCCTCGCTCCTCAATCAGATAAGGAGGTAAACTGAATAGATGGATGTACTATATGTACACACATTCCTTGTTTAGTTTTAAATAAGGTCATATGGCACAATTCCATTATAATTATCTATTTTTATTTAATATATGACGTTCACATGACCCTAGGTTCAAATATATACAAATATACACATAGTCTGTGTTTTTTCAAAGTTACGACACAATTGTCAGCACTAAAGAGCTATCAAAACAACTCTGAGAATGTGTCACGGATCAGTCAAGTCTAATTCAGAAGTAAAAAGCCCACGATGTGCCAATAATGTGCTCAGAGCATGCAGTGAAGTTTGTCATAACGACTTTTTAAACTACAGAACAGCCATTAACACAAGTAGGAACAATCCAGTTCAGTGTGGCTGACATTAAGTGTGACGTTTATAATGTCACTACTATAACGTCACTACTAACCAATAATCTTTTGCAGATCATCCCTCATACTTAAAATCAGTTTCAGTAAGTTCAACCTGTAATCTTGGAAGAGTAATGGCTTAAGTTTTAGTTACTGGTTAAAGGAATGATTGCAGGCATTTGATTTAGCTTCTCGATTAACTGATTCTGTGGGGTTAGATGTTTATCAACATCCATCCATTTGATTGTGCTGATGTGCCACAGCCTTTTTGTCAAAATCTGAGGAAAACGCTATACAACACTAAAAATGCCATATTCTTGTTAATGACTGACATAATGGTTTAGGGCAATGCTTCTAAAAGTTTGTAAAAGGAACAGGGAGCACACTTTTGATTCCTTCATTCTATAACCCGTATATGGTGCTGTTATGTCTCCTATCAAAGACACTGAACAATACTTCTGAGTACTCTAGAGGTCGCAAAGGACATGGTGATATATTGAGCTATGGAGCTTAAAGGATATCACTGACTGAATATAAAAGCAGAGCTGCGTCAAAAAAATACTGCAGTCACCACCACATCACCAGAAAATCTTGTTACCGCAGATAAGCGAATCTTGACAATCTTGTTAGCACAGAAAACCATTAATAGCAGATTGCTTCTCGATGATATTGTGAGCTTTGATATGTCGGTGCTGAGTTCCACGCCTGTTAAGCGACAGACTGTCCACACGTTAACGGCGGCCTCCGCAAATGTGACCTGCTAGAGCAGCAGGAAGGATGCCGTTTCATTAAAGGGCCATGTAAAACCCCCCGTGGAATTTACAAAAAGCTAAGCGGGAGCCTGAAGAGGTGCCGTTCAACGTGAGAAAAAAACAAATGGGCCTAAATGAAAAGCGCACCGTCTGATGCAGTCTCAGAGCGGCACATGGCCCAGATAACAAAATCCCAATTGTGAAGCTCTGCTGTGACCACACCACATTAAGGGCATGCTCTCCAGCTTTTAAACTTGGAAATTGTATCACTATGGAGACCCTAAATACAAGTAAGTCCTTAAAGAAGGAAAAAAAGTAACTGTTTCACACTGCAAACGATCTAAGAGTGGGTCAGAAATTGTATTTTTAGGGCAATGACATACAACCAAACCAAGACAGAGAAATTCAACATTCCCATCCAACAGATAAAGTAAAAGATTCTGTGATGTTAAGCAAGAATTCCCACACAACTCGATACTCATATACTGTATAAAAAGAACTTTAAATATACATTTGCAAATATATTACTGGTTGCAAGCTATTTATCTAAAACCAATGCAAATTGAGCTAATGTTTATCATTGAATCCAGCAGAAATATCCAAGTGGTGCTTTAACAGAATATGAATTCATACCCAGGAGAACAATTCATGGCCTGCAAGGGCGTACTGAGGAATTAGCAGGAGGTACTGTTTTCTTGTGCGTACCTGAATGCTCTGCAATTTCTCGAACGAGGGGAATTACAGCATGTTCCACTCCCTTGAGCATTCGGGTCCCATTAAAACACCTTGGCAAAGCATACCTCGCCGTTTCAAGACCACATACCCCTCAGGAGCCCCAGAAAGAGGGTCATTCATCATGGCTGGTCAGCAATCAGGGCCGGGCATAAAGATGGCATACTGGGCCAAGCCACGCTGCTGCTAACGCAACAGCTTACAAAAGGACAATAAACTGGCAAATAACTGTGGTGAGAGCAGTGGATGCTGTCCTAGCTGATAATTGCTGCAAGCCATTCATCTTTCCAAGAGGCTAAACAAATGGAGCAGTTTCCTTCCTGCAGACTCAACGGTTTACACACGTGGCATGAGATGTGAAATGGTGGGCAGTAATCATCCGTCCTCATCAACAGGCACTTTCCAGCTGAGGTCTTGAGAATTTCGCTCTTTATCACACTGACTTTTGTGGAAGACCACTGACATTTTATTGCTTCCCTTAAGATATACTCTATTTGGTTTCACTGTTTATTTTGAACACTATAATTAAGACCCGTAGTAACTTCCGAGTGCACGGCCAGGAGCAGCACCATTGAACGCTCTGCTGTCGAACTCCTCTTCTCCTGACTCGCTGCTAGCTTGCTGTGCTCCACAAGGCTAAGATCATTAGTAGACCTAGAACCAGGGAGACTCCTAATCTCAAAATGCACAGCACAAAAAGAGCCACATTTGTGTGCCTGATGTTCTCTCATGAAAAACACTAAGAGCTGCCATTTTGGGACCATTCCTTCTGTCCTGTTGTCCCGGGTACTGGGCCAATAGATGTTTGCCCTTTAGCGGAATGCTTTTCAGGTTCTCCAGCTATTTCTTCGGTTTAATTTATTTCAAACAAAAGCCAGCAGAGATGTGTTCACCTTGGGATCAGAGCGGTTTTAATGTCCTTCCCTATCAATCGTGGACAAACGTGGGGTGTGACCTCATGCACAGGCAGGCCACAAGTCACTTGAAGAAACAGACTTGTGAATACAATCCAGTTAATACAGCGTGCAAGAGCGACATCATTTATTGGCGTGGAGTGTATAGCGTATGGATAATTCTGCACACCATGCCTTTTTATAACATCACATCTTTTTTACAGCAATTTAACATGGTGACAACATGGTGTCTTTGATTTTTCTCTCTTTATTGGTATTCACATTTAGTGTCAAGATAATGCGGGTTTAAATATGCATGAACCGTCATGGAATTTTTAAGTGGATTCTTCCAATAATGAAATATATTCTAAGATCTTAATGTGACTATGGCTAAAAGACGGCACTCTAAAATGGATTCAAGATAGTGGATTTATTCCTTTATAATTAAATAAGAATTTCTGGCAATATTATCAAAAGAGACAAAGGTTAAAATGGACTGATAATGGAAATTCCAGTAATGAAATTATATACATACTAAATATATCAGTATTCTGAAAAAGCTCATCCAGATCCGGTCCTTGGACAGTTATTTAATCTCTTTGTCATTTTGTTTTTCATAAATACAGATAGGACAATGGCACTGATATATAAATATAAGTCATTTTCTTTATTTATATCTAATAAATCTACTTACACCTGAAAGTTCACACAATTGTTTTGAGGTTGACTACTCAAGATTTATCAGCTGCTAATAGTTCATCAATTCATAATAGCTACAACATAAACAAGATAGGAAAAATACTTTTCAAAACATGCTAAAACCATTACGTACAATTTAAATTTTTTTTATTTTATTGTTTTACAAAGGTCTGTGGTGGGTTGGCGCCCCGCCCTGGGTGTCCCCTGCCCTGCGCCCTATGTGCTCTGGGATGGGCTCCAGGTTTCCCCGTGACCCTCACCAGGAATAAGCGGTTAAGATAATAGATGGATGGATGTTTTACAAAGGTATTGTAAGAACCACTTTGGCAAGCTTGATGTACTTGATGCTAGATATTACATCACTTCCTGAAGATACTGTTTATTCAAGTGAGGTTTTCTAATACTGGACAAGCTGTGCTATTATCTCCGCTGTAGGCTTGAAGAACTGCGGCAGCAAACAGTGTGTGATTCACCGTGTATGATTTATCACACCCCCTGGCCCATCTATTCTGGTAACAGCCGAGAAGTAAAACTTTCTGAGGTTTCTCCAAAGTGGAAAAAAGAGGAGACCAGAAAAATAAAACATGCAAGGCGCCTTCAAAAGTAAAGAACTGTTACATTAGCACTTATTAAGTGCCAAAGTGACAGATGACAGAAGAATGCATAACAGGTGCACTCACCCTTTGGTACACTTCAGTTGGATGGTCTGATTATGAAATAAATAAATAGCATCAAAAACTGGATTAAAGACACAGGCCTGATAATAACCATCAATCACTGCTCCAGGCCTGAGTCACAGCAGCACCCTGTAATACTGTCCTGCGATACTAATTAGCTGAAAGTGCTGAAGCGTCACGCGTCCTCGGCGCTGCCAAACGAACCTCTGATGGATTGGGTTTTGTTTATCACGATGCTCACACCGTCACCCTCAAACCACATGCCCCCCCGACTCCCTTCCCCCTCTCCGGCCTGCACCTGCCACCTCTTTGCCTGTGACGGCTGAGAATACCCCAGGGCACAGGACATTTGCACAGAGATCATCTTCACAGACAGAAAACACCAATGACAACAAATTTTCTAAATCACACTAGACTGAATGTTGGATTGAAAAATTAAATGTGTATCGGTGCATAACAAATCAATATGTTTCCTGTTCTAGGAATTCTGCTTTTTTAGTATGATTTTTTTCATAATATGGATCATGGCCAGTCATGCCAGGAATTGAATTGTCTGGCATGCTATCACTGGTACAGGTACACAATGTAACAAATTCCTGTGTTTGAGCAATTATGTTTAATATATAATTCCTTGTTTGTTCCATATGAAAGCTGACAGTGTTACTTTTTATCATTTTACTGGTTAATGACTTTGAATCCGATAATCCATCCATCCATCCGCTTAACTGCCTTATCCATTTCAAGGGTGTGGGAAGCCTGGAGCCCAGTTCAGGAAGCACAGGGCAGGGGACCCTCCACAGGGTATACACACACACTCAAACACACACACACACACACACACATTCACACAATGGGCAATTTGTAAATGCCAATGAACCTAAACTTTGGACCATGGGAGGAAACCAGAGAGCCCGGAGAAAACTCACCAAGCATGGGGAGAACATGCAAACTCCACACACACAGATCCAAGGCAGGAATCGAACCCCAGGCCTGGAGGTGCGAGGCGATGACGCTAGCCGAATTCAATGATGCACTAGCAAAAATAAATGAATGTTGCTAACAATATTTTGGAAGTTGAGTGTGTTTTACAAATACACACCTAATGTAGAGACATTCATCTTTTTAGAGTCTGGTGCAGACTCCCAGATGAAAGTCAAATTACTGTATATTAATATTTAACTGGAACATTAGTACTATTTTCTATTCCATTTTAAGCAAGGCACACAGATTGGAAACGAATATGTGAATCATTAGGAATGTTTAGTTCTTCAGGGTCCTACTTGTGAAAGCCAAAAGGCATGTGTTCCAACACCAGCCACCCACTGACACGCTTTGCTTCCACAAATCAAAGTGCACAATAAATTCTACGATCGCCTGTTACTTTGCTGTACTTTACTCATTTGTGCCACACCGGGGTCCTGAGGGCCAAAAACTCCCTCAGACACACAGTGTCCGTCTTGTCGTCACAGGCATGGCAGTGAAGTAGGAGTCTGATGCTGTTCTGTTTTAAAAACATTGTGCATATATGATGGGAAATAATGATGAAAATGCCTTCTTGTGTTGTAACATGTGAGTGCCCCTTCAACGTCATTGCCATTTTGAGGTCAGTGCACATGGGTTTGTACATCATCAGCTCTTTGTGTTATCTTCAGAAACAATCCTTAGGCCCACTGCTTGCTTTGAACCGTCTGTACTGATTAATCACGCTGTCAGTGCCTCTGAGCGCCCTGGTGAATGCCTAGACAATATTAATAATACAAAGCCCAGTGTATCACCCAAAATGTCAAATCCTGTAACGGTCACTCATAAAGTAGAGCTGACACTTCCAGAGATATTTCTGGACTTTTAATAATTCTTATAATTCTGCTCAGAAGTGGGCTTTGGAACATTGGTGTCAACGTGCCACTCCAGCCGTTCATTAGCTAGTCGGCCGTTTTCTGTGAACTCGACATGTTAAAAGCGTGTCAGGAAAGCTCTGTTCTGAAAGAACAACAAAAGCATAATGCAACTCAAATAACATATACATAACAATGCAAGGACAAAAGTTTTTAATCTGTTTAAATAGGTCTGAACTGCACGCACGAGCCTGAAAACCGTGTGGGTGTGTACACACGAAACTACCCCTGCAAACGAAGTATGATCCCGTACTCTGTGAACAGTCACTCTGACGACAAAGTCCTAGTGACGTGCCAGGCACGTGTGAAAGCATACGCATTCTGCGCATACAGAAATTGTGCGTATTTTGTGATAGTTGTTTTTCACAAACACATAAAGGTTAAAGGTCCGAATTACATGTTGTATCGTCGACCTGCCTTGTAAAAGTCACCCTTGGTTTAATGAAACCACAACCCTCCACTGAAATGAAACAAACTCAAATGTAATGAACCAAAAGCTCAGCGTTGGGTCCACAGGGAGCTCGATTATTTCTGTTATATCGCCAGTGTGAACGACAGACATGCTCCTTCCCCTATTTATTATTTACAGCAGCTCACAATACACACGTTCACCCTGGCACTTTACTCAACTCTTCTGAAACATTTTCTCGCTCTTGTGTATGTGAAACAGAACTAACAGAAATAATGCCCCCTAATTATCACCTTCAAGAAACAATAACAAATAATGCAGTCAGGATATTATAAATTCCATGTCCAAAGCACGTCCCTCCTGTACCACACAAACAGACCTGGTGTGGAAGTGCCCTGGTGGAGGAACGTTGTCACACAAGCTCATCATTAGGTGTGGAGACTCGGCACACGCGGTCCTCCCTTAAGAACTGTCATGATGTACTCATAACCAAGCAAAGAGAGGCTCAGAGGGTAGCGCTGCCTTTCTCCCTCCGCCATCATGGCTGTAATAATGGCCTTGCATCCTGTGCTCATACAGTTCTCTGCCCCCCCCGGTGCTCAAGTTTGTTTTCACAACCCAAAGACAAGGTCAGGCAACTTGTCGACTCTAAACAGCCCCTGTAATGTTACTGTGTATTGCTGCCCTGTACCTTGTCTGGGCACACATTTTTTCTAGCACAAAGTACATCTTAAAAGCACTTTACATAGCATCACTAACAATTTTGTTTGAGGAAGTGTATTTGAAAGCGTTTAGAAACTCCCGCGTGAGAGTTGCATGACAGCTCATGTAAACGCTAATACCAACAGTCACCGCTGCCACCTCAGAAAAGCCACTGATGCTCAGAGTGCAACTGTTCCGCGTCGACATGACATCGCTTACACCAAACAGCACAGCTGTCACCAAACATGAGCGTGAGAGCGAGAGTGCGCCGTGGCGTTTTCGATGTCACACCAACATTTATGTCAACTGACAGCGCTAATGTTTGCCCTTCGCTGTGTCAACACAGGATTATGATTCTTAAAGGCTGATATGTGTGTGCGGCGAAGGCAGATAGAATAAATAAATATTCCAGGCTGAGGTCAGCGCAGGATGCAGCGTTATGTGAAATGGAACTCTGTGCACCTATTTTTTTGTTATCTGAAGTTAATGATTTTTTTTTTTTTGCTCTCTTTGTATATCAGCACTTTAAAAGGCCTCCGCCATTTGAGAATTTAAAAGAAAGACTCCCCACTGAAACTCGGTGTTGAGGTATTTTTGTACAAATTTACCTAATTTTAACTTCAATTAAAGCACAGCGCATGATAATTAAAATCAAGCGAAAATAAATGAAGCCAGACAAGTGTAATCAAAATCCATTTAGATCAAAATGTGTGCCTTTTTTGAAGAAAATGTGTTTCCTGTAAGGCTAAAAGGCACGCAAATACGAAGGATTCATTACATACCTAAGATTTTTGTCACGTGACATTCTAGACCGTTACTGATATTCTACACCAGAAATTCTTCTTCCCGCATTTCTTGTGAACACAGCAGGGGTGTAGCACCAAATTCTGGGCCCTGTGCATCCGTACTCTATGAGGGCCCCCTGGCAGCCTCTCTAAGGCTGTTGGAAGGCCCTCCTTGTGCTTAGGCCCTAGGTAACCAGTTCCCCCAGTCCAACACCACCGTTCTAGGGCTGCATGTGTGTAGCCTGGTTCTACACAGACATTCTCAATTAATGGCATTCATTAAACAGACATTCACAACACTTGTTCAGTATACTACTAAAAGCATACATTTCTTTGTATAAAGTACTACATGACCTTAGTTCTTGATGAAAAGGAACTTTCAAGGTAACGGTACACAAAGCTTCCAGCATGTTTTGACATAGGACACTGTGAAAAAAAGAGTGCTTATCCAGTTATAATTAGCTGCTGTCATAAGGTACACAGCCACGATTACACACACAATGCATAATGTTGTGTCTGTTTGTCCATGGTGAGTAAATGAAATTCCACAGTAAATCCACAACAAAGACCATGCACATTAAATCACCTGTGCTGAAGCAGAAATGAAATTCCTTTTCAAACCTTGCAGTAAAAGCTGTTACCATTGCTGTCTTGAATTCACAAAAGAAGCTTCTGTCTGGACATTCAGGACTTGGTCCCTATCAAAACCTCTGATTCTGGGTCACTTTTTGCTACTTCACAGTGCCTGACGCACGTGCTGAGCTCAGTTCTTTTTTAATTAACAAAGAGAGGGCACAGTCATGCCAGTTCACTGTGCACACGCTTTTGGATACATAACAACCGTCTGCATGACAAGCAATGCTAATGAAAAATTCATCTTTGTCCTTAATGCTATACAGCCTGACAATCTGAGAACACTCTGTTATGTTTGCTATGCATACTAAACGACAGAACGACGTAAATCCACGGAAACGCTTGTTCAGCCAAGTCAGCTGTACATCTTGGCTGTGGAGAGACCTAACCATTCCTCTTCTGGAGGGCAGGTTCAGTGCTTCAGAGGGTTGTTTTTGTGAGGGGGAGGGGGGGGCACACTTACCGTAATCGCTGTCGTAGAAAACGATGAACTTCTGCCAGCGCAGCTCGGTGACCAGGCGAAGCACCACATCGCTGAGGCGCACGGGCGGCCGCGCGGCCAGCGTGTAGCGCTCGCCGTCAGGGCTCGGGTTGAGATGGCAGGCGGTGCGCGGCAAGCCGTCGCGGTTGCGCTGCACGAAGAGGTGCGGGATGTGCATCGCGTCCGTCAGAGACTGCAGCGCGTTGGCCGCCGCGCAGCCCGTAGATGTCACCAGCGCCAGAATGCCCTGGGTCATTAGCTCACAGGCTGCAGAAGGAGAAAGCGCGTTAACGCATGTCAGCTGTGCTGCACTCACGCACTTTCATGCGCACGGCTCCTCGTCAACACAGTTTGGGATAACTTAGCCGAAAAGATGTACAAAATAAAATAATTACATTTTGCGCATAGCAACAAATCAGCATGAGTCTTTTTTAAAGCAATCTGACCATCGCAATGACTTCTACAATAAAGCATAATTTGAATTGAATGTATTTTTTAAGCATACTATGTATGCATTTTATAGTCTGATCTCACTAACAGATAGCAGAAATTTGACGTATTGCAACACAGCATAGTAGTTAAGAGGATTATCCAGATGACGCTTTTTTAATTGATCTATTGTCTTGACCATGAAGGTGATGTGCTTGCAGCCATAACAGTACAATAAAACCTGATCTGAGCGGCCATCCTGTTCACCAACTGCTCCTACTATACCACTAAAATCTGCTTGCACAGACTGCCATCACATAAAATTCATTCTGTCCTGAGTGACCACCTGTGATCCATGACCAATGACCATCAAACCATGCAGGGGCTATTCTAGAATTTTAAAAAAGTGGAGTCCACAAAGAGGTCATATTTAACATAGAAGGGTCAACTATAAGTTTTGCATTGATATGTTATTGTTTTGTGACGTGAGCAGTGACTGACAGAACAGGGACACTACAGCAACCAATAGGATTTCAGATGGCTAGACCCGCCCATGCAAACCTCACATAGTCATTTGGTCCTGATGAACCTTTGATCACAGTATATACCTACATACTGAAATTGCAACAGAATGCAACCTGACACAAGTGGAGGTTTCCAGCAGTTGCTCTGAGACATAAGACAACTCTTTGCTTAAGACCTCTTACAAGGCATCCATTGAGGTGGCATTAAGCATCACGTTTTGCTTTATCTTAACTTATAAACATCAAAAGTTACTTCTGAAGAATGAACAGCTACACCTTTATTAAATAATAATAAAAAAAACAACAAATTGGTGGAATAAGTTATGCATTAAACTTAGTGAAAGGGAGCCGTTTATTGAGCATATTTCATTTTGTTTTTTGCCATTTAAGGTCAAATGGCGAATTTTTTATTAACTACCGTTGCTGATACAAAACACATTCAACATTAAAACCCTGACCAATGCAACATACACAATCACTGCTTTTAGGTACAACTTTAACTAACTTTAAGTGCTTTTATTCTATTGCATGTGAAGTACAATAGTAATGTTTCTGATAATTCTAGCATTGCCATAAGGTCACTGAAAGGCTTAAAAGAAACAATAGTTTCTTTAGAAAGAAAAAGAGACAATGGTTTTATAATTAACTATCTGTGCATACCACAGATTCAGCATACCAATTAATTTCTTTCAAAATGCAAAATGATACTTTTCTTTATATTTTACTTTTTTTGTAAGCTGAGAATTTTCCAATTTAAGACTAAACGAACTGTCCATTATTTAATTTATTTATTTCTTTATTTTAATAAAAAGTAGAAATGAATGATCTTTTTTATGGTATGTAAGATCCAGTCCTGAATTCTATAAAATTGCTGATCTGATGTCAATCCATTCCTTCTAGACTCTAGTAACCAGTGCAATGTGAATTTACATGATGGTGCAGCATTTTTCTTTGAGCAGTAAATTTCTAAAGTTACAGATTCAAAGTAAAACATGTCTACACCAGTGCGACATTCAGTTCACTGACCCGGTTGATAACATGGTTTTTCATCTGAAAAATGACTGTTTGTTGTGGATCGTTTGAATTGCAAATATTTAAAAAATGTAGCAGCAGCACATCTCGGTGTATGAAATTTTAATAACATCCATGCATAATGGTACACAAAACAGGTGAGAGAATGAAACGTTATCTGTCAGAAATTATGCACCGGCACAGAGAAGTTGTGGGAATCTATGAGCATTGAAATGTCATTGTGATACTTGATGTTTGATAATGGGAGGGGTGGCAGAGAGGGGTGGGGGGGTCCTTACCCAGTCATCAGCATGAAAAGACCATCAACGTGACAAATGTGAAATTTATCAACGTGATCTACAGCTACATTAAGCCTGTGTGAACCAGGTTCTCTGCCTCTCTCTCACTGGCTTGCCTAGGGGCCAACTCCCAGATGGAAGATGCTGAAAGCATCACAGAGCGCTGACGGCAGACCCATCCTGAAGGGGTGTGCGTGTACCCCTGGGTGTGCAAGGTCGCTAGATCATCACCGAACCCGACAGTGCTGGAGCCAGAGGGCTGACGCAGCGTAACTGGTGCAGATGTCGGCCCTAATGAAACAACTGCAGGGCGTAGTCTCTTACACTGTGTGGGCACGCTAGTCTAATGCTACCTCATTTACAACGCTGCCGTAACGATGGTATTATTTAAGACAAAACTATTTTAAGGACATCAGATTTTCGTAATGAATATTACTGTAATGAATATATAAAACGTGAAAAGGGGGGAACAAGTGTAAACCTGACACTGTTTCAAAATGTGCAAATAGCTAAATAAATGGATATTTACAATACTGTGTATATGTCTTAATGCAAAAAGTTTAAAAAGGGCTCATGATTCAGCAGCACACGTAACTAAAGACGAACAGCATGTGATGTCATCACCCACGACTCATTCCATTCTCCCATGTTGACTAATCTGTTTTATTGTAACATTCGAAAACAGCAACTGCAAGCTCTAGCAGTAAACATAGTTAAGTTTGGCAGCAATGCACCTCTATAAAGGCCTTATTAATGAATAATGCAGCAGCGCATAATCAGAAAACAACACGTTGGTACACTGAAATAAAAAGTGCATAATTAAGGATTGAAACAAATTAAAATATTATGTAATTAAACAATTATATGCTTCCATTACTAATGTAGTATACCATGACAAATTAGCTTATTTTTTAACACATGCATGGTCTTAATTGAAAGCCTTAAAAAGGCATCTTTTGTGCAGATTAGGAAATATAATGCAAGGATAGTTTTAGATTCAAAAGCCGCTGTCGTAACTGGTGATACATTGAGGGAGATTAAACTGATCCAAAGACAAAACACCCTGCAGTGTTTGACATCATCAGATTCATGGACTCGTGAGGAAAATTTATGAATGAAATGAAAATAAATTATCCTGACAAGTAAATCATGGTGTAAGTGAACAAATGATTTTATCTAAAAAAAAAGTTTGTATATATAAACTTTTTTATATAAGCATATATATTCTTACAGTTGAATATAAGCAAGCATAATCAGCTTTATTAAAAGAAAGAAAAAAAGAAACAAGAAATGGCATCTGTGGTTTTTCTGTCCTGTATACTCAACAAAGGTGCAGCTCCCTGCTTTGGTCTGCATTTATAATATGATTATATTTATTTTTTCCTCATATTCAGTAATTTTTAAAACCTGTGAAAAGGCTCAGTGGGGTCTTAAAATTTATCTCCACTCCAAATATCTCACAACATGTACAAATGAGAGTGACATTTCCTCACGTCAATTTTCACCGTCTTACTTTGCCATAAATGTTTGCTATGATTCCGACATCTGATGTTTAATGTCATGCAAAGGCGGCTTCAAAAGGACTGATTTCTACCACTCTGAAACTAATGTCAGGTTTTGAGGAGAAGCACAATGACTAAGCAGATAGCGTTGTTGCCTCAAACCTCCAGGGTCGTGCGTCTGAATAAGGTAGTAACCAGTGCGTGTGTGTGCAAGCAGATTTCCCCAGGTGTAGTGAACATCCCGTGCTAGCTTAGCATTCCATCCACGGTGTCGTGTTTGGGTTAGGTTCACAGTCACCTCTGACCCTGAAGCAGATAACAAGAAAAGCCCAGACAACAGCAGCGCATCCACCTCTCAAGTAGACACACTCCAGCTCCAAAGCTCACTGATTCTTGATTAGCAATAAATAGCAAAGGGCAGCCATGGGGCTTGTGTAAAAGGATCCTGCTGAAAAACATGTGTCTGCCATCCCACTGTACACTATAGCACACATCAGTTAAGGTTCCAGCTTCCAAAGACTAAGCTGTTATCACCAAACGCAATGATAGTGAATTACAATAACCATCAGAACGCAACAATATGCTAGTAGTTACTTAAAACTATTCTGCAGTTTGGCCTTGACAGTGTATTATGTAATATTATATAAATATATATTTAAATAAAATCCATCCATCCATCCTCTATGCCACTTTTTCAATTCAGGGTTGCGGGAAGCCTGGAGCCCATCCCAGGAGGAACAGGGCGCAGGGCAGGGGACACCCAGGGCAGAGCGCCAGCCCACCACAGGGCACGAACGCACACACACACACACACACTATAGGCAATTTGGAGACACCTAAGCTGCATGTCTTTGGACTGTGACAGGAAACCCACCAAGCACAGGGAGACCATGCAAACTCCACACACACAGATCCAAGGTGGGAATTTAGCCCCAGGCCTGGAGGTGCAATGCGACAGTGCTACCACTACGCCACTGTGCCGCATTTTAAATAAAATGACTAGCCTAACCACCAGAGACCAGTTTATTCTACTGTAACTGTATGACAGTCACCAACATCCAATCATGCAGCACAATTAGACAATTCAACTTCTTTTTATGGTGGCAGTTCAAGAATTGAAAGTGTAACTGCACACCATTGAAAAATGCTTCCTTGTGTTCTTACTGGTGCACTCAATCAAACACTCTCTAGAATATTGCACTGTATAACCTTACAGTAACTAAAATATTCATAATAATTTGATACGGGATAAAACAGTTTTCTAGTTCAGAGCATGATCTCCATATTTTCAATAAGCTTTCGGTTGTTAATTAAATCAGCTAGTAGGAGGTCCCCAATGGTCACATTAAATGACTTCAAAAGGAGAAGAGAAACATTTTTTGTTGTGTAACACTAATTTAATTACAAATTAGTCTACTCCTTCGAGTGGAGAGACAAAATATCTGCCAATGAGTACCTTCAAGTACCTTTTTGCACTTGTATGGTGTTTAGTGCACTTAGAGAAAGCATAGAACACTGGTGGTAATTAGATAGTATTAATAATTCAGTCACGTTCAGTGTTGTGTCTCATTAGTAATGCTAAGCATCATGGTCTGGGGAGAAAAAAGAAAAACAGTATCAACAGTAACAAAAACTACGCATTATTCTCACACACAGCTCTCTAGAAACATTCAGTGTGCTTATATTGTCTCTGTTAATTGGTTAAAAGGGCATTCTCATAAACCCAGTGGACAGTATTTAGACTGCATGGTGAGTCCAGCATCTTTTAATGTGTATTGAAAACGTACCACCCCTGTCATCCCAAGTACTGGCCATTAACCCGAGCTAAATTTAAGAAAATGCCAATTTTCATTAATAATAATAGAAATAGATAAAACCATAAAAGTAGCTGCATTTTAGATGTGCATTGTTGGAAGATTAAAAGACTGGTGTTTTTTATGGTGAAAACCACCTTTAATAGTGGTATACTGCTATAATGCCGTTATGTAAATGCCTTGTGTACACTTATACTGGGGGCTAATACATTATTCAGATAATTGGAATATATATAGAATACACATTTAAAAAGCACAGAAAGTGAATAAATAACTAATGAAAGTGGAAAAACTACATACAATTACTGACAAAACATTCACACTCGTTTAATTCGTCCATTCCTAAGTAAAAGAATAAATCCTGGAAATTGTTGAACATAAATTTAAAAGCACAAAAAACTAGGTCTCAGAAACATGCTGCTAGTAGATTTGAAATCTAGTATCTTTTAAGAAACTCGAGTCCTATCTTTGGATTTGTTGCCTTATCAGTGTGTGGAAAAAAAGATCATGAATGAAATGTTGACTTATAAACATATTTCTGCTTGCACATTGACTTCTCCTACATCTCCCTAAAGTTTAATTACTGTGAACTACATGTTGAAATGAACATTGTTACTCTTATAGTCACATAGTAACATACATCGAAAAAAGTTGTCATTTTTTTTGCATTATTTATGATACATGTTAAATTTCACTGAATTTATTAGATGTGTGTTTTAAGTTGCATACAACTCATCTGTTACAAACACTCAACAGATCAGTGTGAGTTTTACCAGCATGGTTGTCTGGTATAGAGTATTTATTTATCATGTGTACTATTTGTATATTATATTAAATTTTTACATATAAAACTCATAACGAACTTAAATATTTTATTAGGGTGTCTTTTTTTTTGTATACATTACCTGCATGCCTACAAGTTATACTATTATCAACAGTGAACAGTAACAAAACTGAATAAACTTTTTTTTTGAGTCAGTGAGGGTTTTAACACCTTTGTAACTTTGTCACATCTCATACATGAGAGGAATTATTTGAATATGGTGCCAAGACAAAGTCTTAAATTTCCTGCTCTTATTTCTGTCACTTGAAATACTTTTTGAAGCCTGTCTCCTAGAACTTTCTCTATGCAGGGCGTAAGCAGTCTCTATATTTCTCTGTTAGAAATGCATATATCTGCACATATAACGGCCGCTTCACCATAGCAACTGCCTTCACGGCCACTTAGTCAGTGAACCTATTGCTTTGACGCATATTCTGAGTTTATCGTGAAAACAACAAACTAAATGTACTCACTAAATGTACTCACTAAATGTCCTTTATTAGAAAAGAATGGCCAGGTACTTCTTAAAACTTTTACAGGTCCATTATCGGCTGTATATCCAATACATGCTAAACAATGTGAAAGACTCCATTATTTTGCACGTTTACATGTTAACCTGCTTACACATCGTTTACACGGTCAAAGGATCAGAAACAGACTGTGCGTCAACTCCAAAATTACCATCCCCTTAACTCTTTTTCACACATTCGCAAGGTCAAAATAAAAAAAAAAACATTCCTAAAAACTAAACAAAAAATATGGTTGAGCATAATAACAATATGAAGACCTAAGATCAAATACATTCCCAAATGGCTCTTACAAGACAAGACTGAAAACTTTTGGCCAGTGTTTTACGACAACTCAGACATTACCTGGATCTCACCTCTGCCTGTTTCATTCAAAAATGCTCTGTTAATTATGTCTAATTTTAGCATGTCCTTCAGGCTGAGCGGTTTAGACATTTTTTTATTAACTTTTAATACATGAAATCACACACAGGGCCAACATAAACTGTATTGATTTTGCTATGCCAATAATATGAACTTCTACAAACCACAAGAGTAAACAGCTAAATCATTCTGAAGTTGCTTCTTATTATAGCACTAACAAGTAAAAAAGGTCCTTTCTAACACAAGTGTTTAAATTTATATGTGTGATTTTTCTTGTATGCCATGTAGACAGTTTTGCTGACCCATGTCAACATTTGAACAAAGTAACTTTACTATCAAAGCTGTTAAAAACACCTTTCTGCCCCCCAAAAAGTGGCAGACTTCTGTTTATGCTGTTTTCTCTACTTTTGGGAATCCTAAAACAGATGCCTATGACAACAACTTCTAATCTCATCAAAAAAACTCAGCCAGATGCTTTTCTTTTCACAACTGACAACTCGTACCTTTTTTCATTTCATCCAGGGGTACATCTTGGCTTTAGGCTGAGGTAAAGCGTGATATTACATTTTTACATATGTTATAATTTATCCATGATCTCATAACAACCTCCTAAAGGTGTTAATGTAACAATGTCCATGGCCCCTTCCCCATTTGCTGTGTTTTGACATGATCCTGATTGCTCTAACTTTACAGTACCCCCCCATAGAAGCTATATTGCATTCTATCCCGCACCGTTGTAAAATTGTGGACTGGCATTAAAATAAGTCTTTGAACTTTTAAGAACTGCAATAAAATGAACAATTAATGTAGTGAGCTATAAAGCCAGTAGTCCACTGTGCTAAAACACTAGTTAACTGAAAATTAGTATCATATGCACAGTATTACGAATTTGTGCCTTCAGACGTACTTGAACTAGTTCGCTACCAAATCATGCCTGTTTTCTTCAGGACCATTCTACATCCCAAGAAAATGAAAAGCTCTTTGGATTGTGAGCCTTGGAACAGGAATTTAAAAACAGCCTTGGAGGCTTTTCTTTCCATTAAATACACCTTTTGAGGTGCAGTGCAGGATACTAACATCATTCTGGAATTCAATTTTTGGCAGAAGCTTCTATTATAATGTTTTGCTGTTCTTCATAAGACAAAAGAAATGCTTTAAATTAATTGCCTGTTTTTAGACCATTGGGGGAAAATATTGTAAATTGGATTTGTATTGTGTGTGATAGTTGAGTGGTAGTGTAGCCTGAAACCTCTAGGTAGCTTCAAAGAGTTGAATGTCTTCTAATTCATAAATCCAGATAAAACAATCGAGAAAAAAAAATCTATATAAAGCACTTCATAAGTTCAAAAATGAACTGTGTATACTGGTACACAGTAAACTATGGGTTTTGTTATATGCCACATCTACATTGAGGCATGGGTAATGTTTGCACAAAATGTGGTTTTAGGCAAGAAAAGCTGTCATGAAAATTGCTTCAACCAATCAGCCATGAATTATCATCTTATAAACTTAATGTACCATGACGCGCTCCCTTTCAAAGGCATCCCAAAATGTCACTGAAGCACTGAAGGTATGAACTCTTTTACACTTCAAATAAGTCTGCCTGTGAAAAAGTCCCATTCATTCTTCACTGAGTCCTCTAATTTCTGACATGATGACTAATGGAATCTTTTGTGGAATGAAAGAGCCTACATATGAAACAGTGGTTTGTCATTCAGCCAAAGGTTTGCATAGACTCCACAAAAGTGTCCACATCAGATCAAGAGTTTCCCACTCATGTAATGTAACAGGCTCTTTTTGATACTGATTAAGGCTTATGAAACCACTGGCATTTCAGATTCGTTTGGCCTTTTTTTAGTGCATTAGCTGAGGAGGGCAGGCAGGTGTACCGGCGGCGTGTGACATTTGTTTAGTCAACTTTCCCTTTTCATTCCCCACTTCTCTGAATGTTAAATGCTCTCTTTATTTGCACTGGATGCAATAAGAGTAAAACCCTCCCTGGGGCCAAAAGAAGTAGGAAACAGTCGAGGACATGCAAGGGTGGGGTTACTGAGATACAAACGGAAAAGGAGGTTTGTTTTGTGCTCTCCTGTTTTAATCGATTCAAGAAGATTGTAAGATCATGTTAAGAGGGTGAAAAAGTTCAGTGTGGATACATTTCTGAAGAGGCCATACATGTTTATAAAATATTTATTCACAGATTCATTCATTCATTCATTCATCCAAAATTGGAAAAATTTAAATAGCATGCAAATCAGCAATAATTTTGAGTAGTTCTTTGTCTGATGTCACCCTGTGGGCCAAGTCTCTGATATAAGCCACAACATGTACACACACACACATACACACACACACACACACACACACACACACACACACACACACACACACACACACACAGAGAATGTAAAATATCAGAAAATACAGATTTTTAATATCTCTAGCCATGGATATAACAGACAAGCACAAATAATATTTTTCAAGCATTTGAAATGTAATAAAAAATTAATACATGGACAGCTGAATTTTGTCAGAGGCTCACAGACATGACTTTTATACTGCTGCCTTGCAGTGGCAGCACCAGCTAAAGTCACCCATCTATCTACCCATTTTCAACAAGCACTTATCTGACTTGCACATAAGGTCATGACATGCTACCCAGAACCAGGAGAGCAGACACCAGCTCACCCCAGAGCACTTACAGACTCAAACTAAGCTAAAGTGAGAGTGAGGGAGTTTTTCTGCCCAGTAGGGACAACTTTAGTCGGTTTGAGACACCTACAGAACATGCCAGCATCAGATACCAGCTCCTATAGACGCATGATGAAGAAATACTGTCTGCAGAATAATCACACAGCCAAGCTTGGCTTCATGCATGAATGATATAAAAACAGACAGCTGGTCAGCAGACCTGTCAGATATCCACACATATCAGTGGGAAGACAGATCGTGACCAAGCGCACATGCCCTATTGTGTTCTCCAACACATATAATATAAACGGTCACTGTTTTTCCTACGCTGTTCACATTGAACAGCATCAAGGATAAACACTCCTTGTAAGCTACAGTAGTTAACTTGCAGGCTGCTGCAAAAGGCTGAGCTGAAGTTAATTAACTGCTTCAGCACTCATCAACAGTGGAAGATGTTTGACATTAAGCACGGAGTCCGTTGATGAGCGGGGAGTTGGGCGATGATCATTATTACCTGCTGATAAAAAACTACACTCCACCAGCTAAAGATTTTCTCACTCAGCACATCGCTCATTTACACAAGGCTCAAGTTCGCTGTAAGTGACACCGTTGGTGTGTCCCTCATCGTTTTCTCGTGCCTGCTGACTCGGTTGCTCCTCGGCTGTGAACTTCCTCCTCCCAGGTGAGTTCTGTACACACCAGTCTGCCATGATGCTGGACCAGACAGCATTGCTAAACATGCAGAAGTGTGCATCACTCCAGGTGAGCTCGTTTTCTTTTTTGCTTAGATTAATATGCTTTGACCCACTTGCTTTAGCTTGGAAGATCCTCCTTGTAGATCCCTTGAATATCCCCTGTATCACCTATTAGATCTACTAAGACTGTTCAATTAAAAAAAAAAAAACAAAAAAAACATCAGTTATTTCGGTGGAACATACCAAACCCGTAATTGTAAATAAATACCATAACTATTTAAGAGTTTCTTCACATACCTGTTAATGTATCATTAGCATAATTACAGAATCACAAAAGAAATCAGACTATTTTCCATATCTCTTTTTATTTTCTACTCTTTCTCAAGCTGTTTTTCTTCGCTGTGCTACTTACAAACAAACGTCTCTTGGTAACATCCTAACGCCTTCCATGTAGCACATCCCCTCCCCCCCATTCCACTTCCCTTTTAAATCTGGATCACCTCCAGTTGTTAATCCACCGAGTAACCACCTACCTGCGTGACCTCATCCTCTCCACTGTCTGACCTGCTAGCCCCGGTTCTACACTGTTTGTAAGCTCAAAGATCAAATGCCCTTTCCTCACAAGCTGTCTCCTTCTGCTCCCAAGAGGGCACACATTAAGCCCTCAATTTCAAATCTCCTGACTCTCTGTTTTCCTTAAAGAACAACATCCTTGAGCCCAGCCGCTCTGTCTTCAAGGCAGGCTGTTCCACTGAGACGTCTCAGTTCACGACCGTCGAAGCTGAGCACTCCAGCAGACCCCCGAACCGCCTGAGCACTCCAGCAGACCCCCGACCCGCCTGAGCACACCATAAGACGACCGAAAGGCCTGAGAACTCACGCAGAAAC
>JABJVR010048197.1:0-13905 GCA_025773905.1 Chitala chitala
ACTAAGATTTCCGCCCCCCCATGGTCGTTGTCCTGCCTTACTTAGCCTTCCCGCCCCCCCTTTTTTGTTTACTGCCTGACTTAGCATTCCGCCCCCCCCCCCCCCCCGATTTCCCTTTAGTGAAGAATATACCTAAAACAGATGCTCTGTGCATGTACACTGTTTTCTTCTTTATACTGTAACCACATGCAAACCGATGTAGAGCTGGTGGTGAAACTATCATTGTACTTACTGCATTAACATTTAATATCTCAAATAAGTACACAAATAAATAAATAACAGTACCTAATAATACAGACAATAATTTAGAAAAATGAAGTTTCATGTAAGCACAAGCTACAGGCATTTCGTTTCAAAAGAATCCTTGATTGATTTAATGTTCACATTTAGATACACACAAGAGACTGGATGAACTTAACCACCAAGACAAGAAAAACGGGTCAAAACAACAACAGAAAACTGAGAACTTAAACTCTGCTCAGCTCATGATCACAGCTGGACCTGCTCTGTCATGATGACTGATACACTACGGCTCTGAATCCCTCAAAGAAACCTATTTTACATAGCATAGTAATAAATGATGTCTCAGTGATCGCATGTCTGTGCTCTCTGTACTCAGGCAGACAGGACAAATGGTGCAGATCAACAGACAACACTACAGTCCTGCAGTGAAGTGCATGTGTGTGTTTGTGTGTATGCATGTGGCGCTTGGGACTGGCTACAATCCCATCCAGGCTTTACCACACTTTGGACCTCATGTGCATCATGGGATCGACTGTAGCCCTCAATTCACAACTTGTCTTCCTACTGAATTACTTAAAATGTTTGTTCTAAAAATGTTCTGTATCATTGTGTTCATATGGAAACACGTGCAGCTCATCAAAGGACTATGAAGTGCTATTTAATTAGTGGATGTACTTGATCCTGTCTTTGCTTTCTCTCCTGGGGCAGCGGGAACCTGTTGTCAGCCTAAGGTTCACTCTTCTAAGCCCCTTGAGAAGGTAAGTAGATTCTATAAACACGCATTTAAATTATATACCACGTTTTTCATAGCCAGAACAAAAATCGCTATTTTATATGACTAATTTTGCTCCAGGGTGAGAGATAAGATGGTAATAATGATAATGCCATTCTGCTATCTTAACAAGCATCCTTTTCGAGAGGCGGTAAAACTGGAGTCCCTGAGAGAGTCCTGAGTGCTACTGTCACATTGTCTGAGGAAGCCTCCTTAGCACACTAACAAGCAGGTGGCAGACTAATTACCTGGGCCTGTGCCATAGAGCTGCAGATCTCGCCTCACCTGGAGAGAGACGCATTAAGGGGCTGAAGCAGCCATTGTCTGTGGGAGGAAAATACGTGAACTTGTGCGTGAGAGGAAGGAAACGTGAGAAGGTTTAAAGTGCAGTAGGAATAAAGGCCGGCACATCACAAACAAGCTAAAGAGTTGAAGTATCTAAATGTACCAGCACACAGACACTACCACCGGTACTGCTTACAAGTGTGTCATGAACGTTTTATTATTTCATTTCATTTGTTTCCAGCGGAAACAGTCTGTTCTGCCATTATTAGGTGTGACTAGTGTTACTGCACTGCTGCCTAACTGCTTTTTGTATTGGTTAATGTAAAGGGTTATGACTTTGCATCCTGTAAATTGATCTACATGACACAGGGATACTTTAACAAACCAGCCCCTTTGTTAAATATTTTTCAATTCAGCATAAAAAAGACGTGAAGGCAGCTGGGCCTCTGAACAAGGGAACAAATCACCTTTTGGGCAGACTTAGTAATAGGACGGTGCTTGTTGTTTTCTGTGTTTTCTGCAACAATGACCCAGTTAATATTTTCCCAATGGTGCGTGACATTGCCCAGCCCCACCTCCCCACTCTTCACAATTAGACATGTTAGACACAATGTTCAGGAGCAGGTGAGTTTGCAACAATAGTACTGTACATAAAAGTGGCTGTTAGGGGAAAAAGGGGGGCCCTTCTCGAGAGATGAATGGCTTCCTTGTTATGCCCCACCTCTCTCCCGCCTTCAGTGCCTCCTGGAGCCACGCCTCCTTTCGTGCCTTTCCCCTTGCCTCTCTCAAGCAGGTGGATATAGAATCACCTGCATGGGAGAGGTACGTACCTGGCTAATACAAGTAACAGAATAGATGTGGAGACTACAAGATTATTTAAATTAGTGTTGAAGCGGTTTTCATGACAGATACTGCAGCTACTTTTAGAAGGTTTAGATACTGATATATTATGTCATAATTGTTTCACACACGCACTAATACTAATTCATGTGAGCTTGCCAGTACATAACTGAATGCCATTGGTGTGTTTTTTGTGCCTGTAATTGCAGTTGTTGTGTTTTGTATGAAATGCTCAATGCCTCTAAAATAAGCTTTACCATACTTTCCTGTTTTGTACAGTAAGTACACTTAATTGTCAATTACTGCTCATCAATAAGAAATTGTGATTGATTTTGTAAACTGAAATGGTAGTGAAATTCTTGCGTTACTGAGGGCATGGGAGAGGGTTGTTTTTTCTTTAAAAATAAACCCACGGTTTTCAACTATGTTTTCCTTTCTCTGTTTTATTTGCGGCCCTATGATTTTGCTTGGCTTCTGACGTCAGTATTTTTGTGAACTAAATTATTGATGATGCATGGTGTGACCCTCTTACACGTGGATCCTTTGGTTTTTGGCAGATATTGAAAGAGATTAAATACTTCATGACAGAAAGAGCTTTGACTGTTTCTTAGATGTGCGCCGCTCCAGTGTAATAAGGACCCAGCAGGCATATGATTGGGTCTTTTTATCTAAGGCCCAAGTTCCACAAAAACACTATTTGGTTTCAGTCCAGAGTTTTATGTTCCCCACAAGTGGCAAGGATGTTAAAAGAACATGTTGTAAGACTAACTTTTGGGGTCCACAAATGATGTGGTCTTGGTCCCAACCATCTGGTCCCCAACTCCCCTTAAAGGTGTTTAGATGCTGTTCCTAAAAGATACACATCCCTAGTGCTTTGTTCTAATGTACACATGCTGGTCTGTGCCACCTCTAGAAGAAGTATTTAGAGTAGCCACTGTCAGAGGGAGATTTAACCAAGGGACATAGTGCTGAATGGACAGAAGGTTGAGTGAACATCTTTAGCTAAGTACATACAACGATACTGACCTTGATCTTTCAAAACTCTTCATTGAAATCTTGCTAGACTCGCATAAACTCTGTACATACATGTGTAAGTTGTTTAATGATAACTTAAACTGGTCATATGTGCAGGGAATGTCATTTGTCATTTTGCTCTATATGTTTGGCTGTGCAAGCTGTTAATTATTAATTGTTTTTGTTTGTGTCACGTCATCTGATGCTGCTGTCTTCAGCCAGCAGTAAAGGTGTCACAATTGTTGTGAGGCTGTGATCCGCTTTTGTTTGTGTGTCGCTATGGCACACCCATGAGCTAATCATTCCTGATGACATTTTTATTAAAATGCAATATTTTTTAGTGTATATACTGACATCATTAAGATCTTAGTATTCTAAATAAAGTTAATTTAAATTTACAACAGTACATGGCATTTGACACTTCAGTGAATTAGAACCTTCTCTATGGCATTGAAATGTCTCTCCTTGGATATGATTGTGGCCTTTACACGCCTTGGCAACAAACAGCTATTACCTAATAAGTTTTTGAAATTTCCCTCCTCGGAGATTAACATGGATAGAGCACACCGGAAAACGCCACAGAACACAACAGTTGAGACATATTTACACAGCTGGAGTTTAGGACAGCATGCTCACCTTCATTTTAAAAATTAAATTTAGATGTGTCCAGAGCTTTCCTTGGCTATAGCCAAAACATTAGATTTTTTTAATGAGATGTTCAACCCTGGTACCACAGTTGTCTCTCATTGCCAGTAAAACGGGTTTAAATTTGCCTCTCAGCACCATATGTTATGTGGTTTGCACGCTCTCCCTGTGCGTGCATGAGTTAGCTCTGTGTGCTCTAGTTCCCTGCCAAAGACATGCAGGTCAGGTTGAATTTGGCCTTAGTATGTTTGTGTGTGTGACCTGTGATGACTTGGTCCTCTGTCTAGGGTATACCCTTCTTTACCTCCCTATTCTGCTTGGATGCAAGGGGCTGCAAAATGAATGAATTAATTTCACTCAACCTTCAGCTAAAACATAGACAGCGACTATGAAGTCCCCAGGAGAAATTACTTTCTTTTGAGAAGGAAATAAGACTACAGAAACACTAGGAATAAAACTAATATCAAGCAGCTGCAGTGTCAAATCAGGGCTTTGATTTCATCATAGAATAAATACAGTATCAAACTTTGTTTAAATGTTTGATGCCGCATTTATTCGATGTTTGTCCAAGTGTACTTACATTAGTCCTGTTCTTTTTACACTCCATTGGCTCCAGGTGCACCACAGAGTTGAATTTACTATTCGTTTGTAAAGCCCTTAATGATCTGGCACTGATTCATTTGTCTGAACTCGCCCATTTGCATAGCCACATCCTCTGTCTCAGATTGCCTAGTCAGGCTGAGATATGAATCGCGGGGTGACCGTGTGTTTGCTGTGGCTGCTCCTAAATCATCGAATGCCTTTAAGATGAAGACACACTTCTTTACTCAGGCCTTTGGTACTTAGATACAGTGTTGTGTCAGTGTTTCTTTTGTTTGCTACTTCTGTACACTTTGTTTTGTGCGCTGCTTCATTGTATTTTACCGTGTTCATGTACTTTTGCATTTTGTGCAGCAAACGTTGTACGTTTAATTTTGTAGTTGTTGTTACGTGCTATATAAAGGTTGATTTGATTTGATTTGATTTGATTTGATTTGATTTGATGTGAATATCAGAACTCTTGTATTACAAACACATTTAGGACCATAAAGTAAAATGATACCAACAGAGAGTGTATAATGACCTAATGGATTTGGTTCACAGGCGCTGTAGAGTGAAAAAACAAACGTACAGATTGTGATCAAATTACTTGTGGGAATTGACGTGAGTGTTCTTGAGAACTGCTCTCATCATATCAGATCAGCCTGCAAATATTTGAAATATCTGCTGCTGTAAGATACGTAGGTCTGCATGTATTTTTGTTTGGGGACCTGAACTGAATTATTTGCATGTATCAGCTGCTAGGAATTCTGGAAGGGAATGAGACTGCTATATTACTGAATCCCTGGTAGCAGGTGAAAAGTGTACCAGACAGACATCCAGTGCCAACACCTGCAAATATAACATTACAATACAGCCAGCAGGGTAATAAACTACATTTGGGCTAATATAGGGAGAATTACCAATAAACAATGAAACAACCCTAGAATAAATTTTCAACCCGGAGTCCAAAATTTCTCAGACCCCTTACATCAAACGAAAGTGGAGATGTGCAAGCAAACCATTGTTTTAAGAAAATGTGTTTTCACACTGTACAAAGACGCAGATGTAGTGGAGTGTGAAAGTGCTATGGTGAGCATCTCTTGGTAGTTTGGACAAGAGTGTGATTAGTCCCCCAGTGAGGGACTCTGGTCTTTATCTCAGTGGACTAATCGTCTCGTCAGGTAACACTGTGGGGGCTGTGAGGTCCAGAGGTTGACCCTGGGTTGCCTCTGTTACATTGGTGCTGTGACTCAGATAAATGAAAGCTGAAACGAAAGCAGATACTTGCAAGTGAACCTTTGTTTTACGACAAATAAACATTAAATAAAGAAATTGACCTTGACGTTGACCTTGGCACTCGCTTAAATATTTATAATATCCATCCATTTGCTATACCACCTTGTTCAATTCAGGGTTGCAGGATGCCCGGAATCCATAACTGGAAGCACAGGGCAGAGGACACCCTGGGTAGGGCACTAACCCACCACAGGACACATGTGCACACACTCGCACTCTCACACACACACGCACACACCCCAGGCAATTTTGGAGACACCAATCAACCTAATTTGCATGTCTTGACTGTGGGAGAAAACTAGAGAGCCCAGAGAAAACTCACAAACTACAGGGAGAACATGTAAACTCTAAGCACACAGACCCAGGGCAGGAATCAAACCCTAGGCCTGGAGTGGGGGGGCTTGGGGGGGGGGGGCTGCGACATCATGAGCTACCAGGCTGCCATACCGCCTGTACTTATAACATGTATTTAAATATTTTGATATCAGTGTTGACATTTAACAGTAAAGTAATTTAATTATGTATCATAAGTAAAAACAGCTGTACTCTGATTCTTGACCTGGACTGTTTGAGTGAAAAAACTCAAACATGAACCAACGTACAGACAAAAATATAAAAATCATCTTTTTAACTGAAGTAATTAAAATATTTTAGGCCTCCATATAGCATGTAAGCAGGAAAAGGAAAATACCAGTAACAGTCACTGCTTTTAAATGTAATAGATTACAGGTTTCTTTACGTGTTGAGAGAAAGAAAAGTGACAGTAAAATAATGTATACATTTCTTGCTTCCAGACATAAGCTTGGCTCTTTTTGTTCTATGGGACAGATCCTTCATTCCTGTCACATCCACCATGTCTGAAGAGGTTCCCATGAGCTCTGAGAGCACTGGTCAGTACAGCTCATGTCTGTCTACATACCTCCAACCAACTACAGAACCTGACTTCTTGTGTTTTCCAATGATGAATTACTTGTACAGGAGCAGGGTCAGTTCTACAAGCTTTCATGGTGGACAAATTTAGGGGAGATTTGTCCAAATCATCTCTTTTATGTATTCCCAGAATTGTGTAATTACTACTTGCTTGGTTAAATCTTTAGTCTGTAATCTGTATTCTTATGGCATTATTTAAAAAACATTTTTTTCATTCAAGTAAAAGGAGTAAACTAACCAATAATTATGTTTGCTTAGAAGCAGCTGCAGTATAGTAAAATAGAGCATTATAGGTCACCTGGCTTGTAAATGCCTACGACCAAAGGAGGAATATGAATATTGAGATGTAGTTGAATAAAATAGAGAAAAGAATAATAAAGCTATGTGTAAAATGGTCATTATGAATCCACTGTTAATCAGGGATTTAATGATTTGTGTGTATTCAGACCTTTCTTGGGAGGTGAGAGCCAACGATCGCCAGTTCCACAAAAAACAACAGAAAAGGTCTTATCTTTGTTTCCACACGGCCAAATACCGAGTAAGTGGCTGTGGGGTATTGTCGTTTTGGTTGAAACTTTAAGTGACACTAGTAAACGCTGCCTATTTGCATCTCATCATATAATCATGTAGCTCTGCCCTCTGTCCCACTGACTCATAATGCTGTGTTTTGTTGTTAGGGCAATGCAGTGCGCAGCTCTAAATATTCCCCCCTGACGTTCCTGCCCCTTTCACTGTATGAACAGTTCCAACGCCCTGCCAACATTTATTTCCTGCTAATGGTGGTGTTGCAGGTCTGAATTTCTTCATGTATTTCCATTGTTATGTTGAATTTCAGCCTTTTCATCAACACAATGTGCTCACATTACAGTGTTATGTATGGATTGTTTACTGGTGTAATTTCAAGATGTGACAACATTGATTTCAATATGCTGCCATTTGTTATTGACAAATAAGCATCCAGCCTTGTTTCAATATACAGTAGTGTTTGCTAAACATTTATTAATGTGCACATTGCTATTACAGTACATGGCTGTGCAGTATACTGCCTGAATATATTAGTGGTTAGGAATTTTTTGCAATACAGAACATTTAAAATACTTGCTGGTTATTTATATGCAAGAAGTGCTGGCATATTTCACTGTATTGTCACACTTTTAACTGTGAATGCATAAAAAGGTCATCAGCATCTCAAAGAGCATGTTGTAGATTGCATCACAGAGATAAATCTGTAATTCTGCTGGCTGCTGCATGTCCAGACTGCACTGTCATGGTTTCAGCGCAGTTCACAGTCCTCTCTCTGTGTGCTCAGTCTGTTCCTGTTATCTCCACCCTGGCCTGGTACACCACCATGATTCCTCTCCTGTTTGTGCTGTCTGTACGAGGCTTCAAAGACCTGGCAGATGACCTGGTGAGGGAGACGTTGTTTCTCATTTTCTCATACTCGGACATTTGTTTAATCACTGTTATTTGTTAAGGATGTAGAAAAAAGATCATGGCAGGAGCATCACTAAATGTGCTGGGAGTTTTGGAGTTTTTCTCAGTTCTTTCTGCGGCAGCCATCGTCCTTCGCTCCGCTCGCTGTATTGTTTTACACACTCATGTAAATGTTGACCCACTGTTGGCAATTGCTATGGAGATTTGCCAGCACCATCTTATCTCCCTCCTTGTGGCTTCTTTTAATCTCTTAGGCCCGGCGACGCAGTGATTCACAGATCAACAGACAGCTGTGTGACGTGTTAACAGCTCAGGGGTGAGCTGCACAGGAGACCAACACTCTGTGGATTAGTTGGGCTGCAGCCTTTCTGATCTGTGGCTTATTTCTGAATGATTTGTGCCGGGGCATTTATTAATATCCCAGCCATGTGTATACACTGTATATGACTGTGTGTATATTGTGAATACAGCATACTGTTTTTGTTCTGACTTGCCCTTTCCAAAATAAGGTACTATTAAACACATTGCCTTTTATACTGAATTCATTCTTTTCAGTTTGTAAGATGTGGGAAAAATTTCCTGCTTATTTTGGGGGAATATCCAACAAAAAACATACTAGACTGACTCCCTGATTTATTTTCTGATGATATATTTGTAGTTAACAGAGAAGCATTGCTTATTCATTGTTCCAACTGATTTCTTGTTCAGGTACTTATGTTTTCCAATATACATATGTACTAACATTCTGGAACATCTTCATTTTCTTGCATCTTTTGTTTAGAATTTTGAAATTGCTATAATTTGCTTTAAGATGGTTTCAGGTAACTAGAGTCACATCTCAAACACATCGCAATTTTTGTATTACTGAAAATTTTCAGATTGTTTCAACACTCTCAGTCTGCATTTTTTTTTAACCTTTAGAAAGATAAGAGGAAGGAGATGCTTTTTTCCTCATGTCTTAGGGCCTGAAAAAAACACATCTCTCTGATAGTAAAGAGAGAGTCCTCATTGAATGATGGGGAATTGAGTGGGGGCGGGTGTATGGACGGGGGTGGGGGCAGGCTCTGCGCTTTGTGTTCTGTGCTGCTTTTTTTGACAGTGTGTCTCTGATGCCTCTCCCAGCTTCAGCCCAGTTCAGTGGAGGGACGTGTGTGTGGGAGATGTGCTACGTCTCCGCAAAGACCAGACCATACCGGTGAGAGTCTGCGAAGGGCTGGGGCAGGGTAGGGCATGAAGCGATGGGAGGACTGCATCGAATGTGAAATGGCAGAAAGTGGCTGCTACTGTGAAAGTTTCAAACATTCAGCACCCTTTCCCTACCCTCTGCTTTCACTCTGTGCACTTCCTCTCTGCAGGCAGACCTCCTCCTTCTCAGTACATCTGAGTCCCACAGCGTGTGCTACGTTGAGACATCGGACATAGATGGGTAATCTACTCATCATCTCCTGCTTGTGTTTTGTTTGAACAAAATGTGAATTGCATGACATAATGTTGTGTTACCTCCTGACTGTGCTGTCTCATGATTGGACAAGAGCAGTATCCTCTTTACTAACCTGCTGTACATTACACATTTGCTCCTTCTGTAAGGGAGACCAACCTGAAGTTCCGCCAGGCACCATTTATTACCCATCAAGAGCTGAGGTCAGACCCTATAGAGCCAGCATTACAGGCTTTTGATGGTTTGTATTTGTTAAACATAAAAAACCTACAATGCTGATATAAAAAGAGTCAATAGGTAGTACATCTGAACAGCTTCCTAGGTTCTGGTTTATATTTCACTGTATGTCTCTCTGGATCCTAGACAGGTTTCTCTCTAAGGAAGAGCCTGTATTGTGAATCAATTCTATACAGCATTGTTAGCATGGAAGTCAGCAGTCAAACACACACACACTCACACACACACATACACGCACACACACACACACACGTGTGCCTGTGTGCGTGTTTGTTGATGGTGTGTTGGAGAGGGTGTGTGGTGTGGCGTGGAAAATGAAAAGTATATGCAAAGCGTAAATGAAATATGTTTGTCAGGCTTGTGTTTAATTGTGGCTCACACACTGGGCCTTCGTCCTCACTCTGTCAGGCTGTGTGCTGTGTGAGGAGCCCAACAGTCACCTGCACTCGTTCAAGGGACTGCTGCAGTGGAGAGGACAGCGCCACCCGCTGGACACTGAGCACATCCTTCTTAGGGGAACCGTGCTCCGTAACACTGACATCGCCTATGGCCTGGCCATTTACACGGGTATGCCGAGCTTCCAGCACCCTGCCTGTGTGTTACTGCACACCCTTGTAGCCTGCCCAAAAGCAAGCGTTATATTTGGGTTTCCTGTGTGATTTCAATGAAAAGTCCTTCTCGATTGTACAAGCAGATAATTAGCAGACTGTTTTCACTTTTTATGTTATTACTTAGTTGTTAAGCAGAAACTCTATAATTGCAACAAAGTACATTTTGCTGATGCGTACAGACAAATATAGATTGAATTATTGGCCAATATCCTGCTTAAAGGTACGAAAGTATAGTCCTCACGGGATTCGGATCTGCATTACCAAGTTGTGATCAAATAAATATACTTGGATATGTTTAACGCAAAGACTGTGCACAGAACAAAGATAAGGCAGAGAGATATGAAACAGAACTGCTGTGTTTACCACATACACAAGTCCATGCTGGTGGACAGACGTCTACTTCAGACAACTGCAGCGTTGCCTAACCATCATACCTGTCTCTTCTCTTTCCATCTCTTTCAGGCCCAGACAGTAAAATCCTGCAGAACTGTGGCAAATTAATTATGAAGTCCACTCAAGTGGAGAGGTTTCTCAACAGAGTTGTCATTGGGGTGAGATGGGGATGGGGGATTATTAGCCTGTGCTGATCTTCTACATGCAACAGAAGTGGTGATGCGATGTTTCTCTGTTTTGCTCACAGATTGTGTTGATGGTGTTGCTGGTGGCGCTGCTTCTGGCTGTGGGGTCAGGGGTGTTCGAGGCCAACGTCACTCCTAAAATAGAGGTGCTGTCAGAGCTGGGAAATGGCCGCACGCCCATCTACAGGGCCTTCCTCACGTTCTGGGGCTACGTAATTCTGCTGGCTCCCTGCATGCCCATGGCCCTCTACATCTCGTGAGTGAGAAGCCATGTAATGGGCTCTGTGTGTGCAAGGATCTGAGGCCTGCACGTGGATGGAAATGGGATTCTCGGATATTGCCTGACCTCAATTTTAATATGCATATGTACGCTTACTGATTTGTAAGGCACTTTGGATAAACATGTCTGCTGAATGAATAAATGTATGTGGAGCTCACACTCATACACTACATGGCACTGAAGTACAGCCTCAGACGTTTCTGCAGAACTGAATTACCATTTGCGTGAACCAGTCCTCACAAAAAACCATACATTGTGAGATACATGAAACTTGAAATTGGCCAGACTTGCGTTGAGAAACCTCTCATATCCAAGACCAATATATAAACACTAGCAGTCAGAGCCTGAACATCTGAGAAATTCAAAAGGATTCTTTCAATTCATTATGTCTGTAACTAATTGACACAGTGAGGAATCCAAATATGTGCAAATTCAATTTTTATTTGTCACTCAACCACACAGTACAATGTGGAGTGAAATGCTTTTTACAACAATCTGTGAAATTAAAATTGTTTAAATTAATAGAATTTGCTAATAAACTGGTTGAAAAGAAAGGTATTAAATGAAGGTAGAAAAATAATAAATACTATTACCTAGTACTAATATCTTACTAATGCTAAAACTAAAAATACCAATACCTTATAAATACTGAATAAGAGATGTATAAGGTTGGTTGGCAGCAGCATGTGCAATACAATGTTCTGTGTAAAAGACAGGGAGGTAGCAGGTATGGCTATTATGCAAATGGTGTCTGAGGTCCATTTCTAGGTGTGTTCCTGTTTGAGGGCCCAAATGGCCCATTTGAAGAAGCTCCTCCTTACTCTCTCTATGTTGGTCTTTGGGGGATGGCAAAGCTATATTTAATAACTTTTATTTATGGTCATATACAGTAGACAGCAAGGAATATGAGACCATTTTACAGGGCCATTATGCATAATGGTCCCAAATGTCAGCACGAGAATACCCTCATACACACTGCTATGCATGTTCAAGAGAGATTTCATTAATACTAGGAAGAAGCCAAACACCTTCCACACCCTCTGTAGTCATCAGACATCAACACAACTGAATCTTTACAGGAAGTTCTGCAGTTCAGTGTAAAAAGCAGAATTCCTTCTCTTTTATCTCTCAAAATAGGGGATTTTCTTTTTGACTACTGGTACAGAATCTCACTACACAGTCTAGGACATGCATCATAGTGTTTCAAAGGGGAAAGGAGCTCCAAGAAGCTCTTCTGAGGGACAGTGGACACTCTACTCCTTATTAGGTGTTTGATATTAATGCATTCTTAGTTGTGTCTGTTTGTTTTTTTCCAACCCTTGCATGTGTGCAGATCTTTCTTCTTGACCCTTCCTACTACTGCATGTGCAGATCTGTGTGCCTCATGTTAGTTCAGCTCTTATCTTGCAGCTCTTCTCCTTGTTGTCGTGTGTCATTCTTAACACCCACAGATAGACACAAAATACTGTGAAAGCAGTGTAAGGTGTGAATGCTGGCTGGATCTACGTACACTATCTTTGAACAGTTTGCAAAACCACCGAGCTGACAACTCCACCTCGCCACCCCTGTCCCCTCCACCCCCTCCCACAACTGCAGGTTTGAAATGGTTCACATGATCCACAGCCTGCTGATCGGCTGGGACCTGGACCTGTATGACGAGAAGACGAACAGGCCCGCAGAGGCACGGAGCACAAGTCTGAATGAGGAATTGGGCCAGGTGGAATACCTCTTCAGCGACAAGACGGGGACGCTGACCGAGAATCGGCTCATCTTCCAGCAGTGCTGTATTGCCGGCATTCTCTACGGTCTGTCTCAGCCACGGCACGGAGAGCATACACCCCTGCTGCCGCTGCTCCTGTCATTGCCTCCCTATGCCCTAACCCTTCTGGCACACCTTCAATATAATCACCAGAGAACATCTCACTACTTCCAATTGTGCATCTTCTGTAGTGCTGCCTGAAGATCTGTATAGTAAAGGTCCTGTTTGTGCATTTCATTCAACTTTTTATGCTTTTAAACATCTTTTTCCAGGAGAGGTGCCTGATAATGGGAAGAAACAGGAGGTAATTTAACACTGCTGGCAGCTGAAGACATTTTTGTAATTCATTAGAAAATAACATTAGGAGGTGGTAGGAGACACCAGGGGATAATATAATATTACATTTCTCATTTTGCCTCTGCTGACACTTATCTATACTATATGCTTACTATACATTTTAATACCACAAAGCCTGGTAAACATTTTTGTAATTCAGGGAGGCAAAGAATCATTTTAGCCTGCTAATATCCTGAGAGATTATTAGATGTTCCTTGTGTTACAAAAATGTTTTTGAGTGCACCCAGCATCGGGCCTGTAATGTTTCCTTCACTGCTCATTTAAAGGGGACACCCCAGCAGTACAGTGTTTCCATCACTGCACATTTAAAGGAGACACCCTGGTTTTAACAACCCCAGCAATAGTATGTTTCCCTCACTGCACATTTAAATGATACACACCAGTAGTACAGTGTTAACCTGATTGCACATTTAAAGGAGACACTCCAATTGTAACAACCCCAGCAGTACATTGTTCACCTCACTGCTCATTTAAAGGAAACACCCCAACAGTACAGTGTTTCCTTCACTGATCATTCAAAGGAAACACCCCAACAGTACAGTGTTTCCCTCACTGCTCATTTAAAGGAAACACCCCAACAGTACAGTGTTTCCCTCACTGCTCA
>JABJVR010048198.1:3488-25175 GCA_025773905.1 Chitala chitala
AATGAAGGAGCCAGCTGAGGTGGTCTAGGCTCACGTCTTTAATGAAGGAGCCAGCTGAGGTGGTCTAGGCTCACGTCTTTAATGAAGGAGCCAGCTGTGGTGGTCTACGCTCGCGTCCTTAATGAAGGAGCAGCATTGTACAGTTCAAATGATGACTGATTGACGTACGCTGACAAAGAAAGTAAGATTAAATCAGCCTCTGCATTTCACACTAGGTAACAGGCCAGCAGTTCACATAAAACATAATGGAGAACATTCAACCACAACTGAAAGATAGGATGATTTCATTTTGGGCTGATTTTATTACCAAAACCATGGAGTTATTTCATAGAATCCAGTTCAACTTTTACAATATAATGTACAAAAAGTTAAATATATGTACACCCTAAAAAGTTTCAACTCTTATAAATGTTAAAGACTAAGAGGATTAAGTCAGGGTTGTATAATTCCATATCAACTATTTGTTATTTCACATGTACTGTATATATGTGTGTGTGCATGTGTGAGTGTGTGTGTTTTCAGCTTTATGTTTTTTCATCTTTATTTTGGTCCACATCTTGCTCTAAATTCTGCGTACCAGAGATTATAAAAATGTAAAATGACTTGCTTGTAGGATTTTCAAGAGACAGCCACAAACCTCTGTTTAAACGTGTTACATCATTACTATCTGTGTATCATCGGAGAAAAAATATCCATGCAATATTAACGTTTTCTTAGTATAGTCTTTATTTGCTTTTATACAGTACCCCCCCCCCCCCGCACTGTGGTAATCCACTAAGTATTCTTCATATATAACATATAGTGACATTATTCTTTTTACATAACATACCATGCGTGTCCTAGTATTGCTTTTAAAATGGTTACAAAATTACCAAAAGCATGCACATAAATATTACTAATGGCTTATAACATAATTTGGCTTTGGATAGAGGAAATTAAGATTGTTTTTTAACGTTTACAGTACATAAAAATTCTATACTGACACAAAAAATATCAATAATTTTTATTCTAATATACTTACAATTACATTTTAAACAAATAGAATATTTTAATATTTAGCAATGACATCTGGATTTAAGACAGTGGAATCACGACTACAACATGTACCCTACACCCTAAACGCTATCACAGCGAGATAATTAAGCCGTGCTCGGATTTTTGCAGGCGTAGCTGAACGTCGCTGTTATAGGGACTGGCTCAGAGCACGAAGGGGGTGGGCGGGGCTGGTGTCAGATTTCACACGATCATCACGTGACCGCAATGGCCGCGGAGTTACAGGGGAGACTCCTTTCCAACGATTGGCGAAGCCGCGGAGAGGGGGCGGAGCTTGACTATCTGGGCTGGCGGGTGTCAGGTTTCACATACAGCCCACGTGACCGCAATGGCCGCTGCTGCGCACGGGTACCGCGGCAGCTTCGCCGTCCACTGAGAACCTCCTTCTTGCCCATCACCATCGCTGCGCGGAACGAAGCTGTCCTGTCGGCGTAGCCCTGTTGCCCAGATCGGAGGTAGAATAACTTGTAAAAAATCACGTTATCGTCGCCGGTCGAACTTCCACCAAGCGGGCGCCCGGTAGGAGGAGTCAACAGGTCGCAGGTATTCACACTTTCAGTGTCAAGCCACCGGTCTCACGGGTACAGCACGGTCCGATCGTGTCGGTAAACATCCGCTTAAAATTGGTGTAAGTTTTTAGCTGTGGCACATGTGAGCTTGTCACGAAACCGATCTGTTTTAGAGGACACGGACTGGCGAAGCGCACAAGCGGCTGGGTTAGCCTCAGCAGTTTGCTAAAAACAGATCACCGGCCAGCCGGAGCCCTTATGGACCAGTTATAAGGCTGTTAGCCCTGGCAGCATGACATGACATGCTATGCTGTGTACTTCAGCTTCATTTCTTCTTCTCTGTAAAACGAAGCGAAGCTTTCCCCGACTCGCGTTTTTTAACGGGCACTGCACTGACCTGATGCACATCATGTCTTTTTATTTATTTATATTACTGTTTTATTTGTTTATTTTTTCTTCTTTTACTGATGTTTATGGGACTTTACCTATTTTATTCTATTTTATTTTTTGTATCTTTTCTGTTTTGTCTTCTATTTTATGATGTGTGAAGCGCTTCGGTCAACCTCTGTGTTGTTTAAGCGCTCTATAAGTAAATTTGAGTTGAGTTGAGTCTTTATGGCAATATACAGCCATAAACTATTTTTTAACTGTTTGGCCACGATGACATTTTTTTTTGCTTTGTAAATTATTTTCTCGTGTACAAATAACATGCCTCTTAATAATAAAAAATAATAGTAATAAATATTAATGAATAATAATAAAAATGAATAATAAAAATGAATTATTATACTTATGGGAAAGGTGAAAACACTCAGAGACACCTGTGTAGACAGTCAGCTATTCACTTTCACACGTGAGTGGCATTGTCACGCACAGTGGCATCATAATACTTTGTATCATTATTGCTGTGTCGTGAAAATCCATCTATATGCGCTGGACAGGTCAGGCGTTAAATGTTCGGTGAAACTGAGGTTAGCTAAATATGACTTTGGCTTAAATATGCCTTATGACTTAAATATGATTTCATTGTTAAAACTACCTCGATGAAGTTGAAATTTCGGTTGGTATGTCCTTGCGTGTTTATTTCGTAATTCATAAATGTTAACTGAAGTTATTGGAAGACGGTCACATAAAAGATGTTTCACAGATGAATTTCACCCTCCCTGCGTGCTGTCGCTTCAGAGTCAGTTCCTAGGGTTTATAATCATTTAACTTAAATGATTTTACTGCTTCTAACTGATATAACTAAGTTTATCAGTAAGTCATCTCGTACCGCAACCTCTGGACTGAGTCTTAACATCCATGCAGTGTTAAAGATAATCTTTGCGTCCACCGCCACTCTCCGTGGTTTACTGTCATACTGTTGCATGGTAACAGTGTTTATTGCAGTTCTAGGGCTGTGTTAATAAGGTTTCCAACAGCAGGCGACAAGACTCCTGTAGGGTTGTGAAACATTTGCCTACGACCGGCTAAGTGTATGTTGGTGGCTTGCAGGTGATATTGTGTTGTTTCCAGTTTGTATTGTGAATGCCCTTTAGTAGTATAAAAATAATCCAGTGAAGTGCACCATGTGCTACCAGTTTACTCACTGAGTGACACATTCACAGTCTGGATTTTCCCATCTTGTCGCCTCTTTGCTTGGTGTGAATCACAGGCACCTGCAGACTAGCTGTCAGGGTAGTAATGACCATACATACAGTTAACATGAAACGTCTGTCTGGTTATAATTGTATGTGTGTGTAACAGAGCATCTATGTGTGTATAACGCACAAACAGTCACATAGTAATACTGTATTTTAAAATGATCGAAGGGCCACAGGCTGTGGTGGACTTGTTTCCTCTGCAGGTCGTTCGCTCAGTCTACTTGCAGCCGCTATTGCCACAGGTGTGCAGCCAGGGCTCTTTCTTTCTAATTTCCATTTAATGGAGGTGGCATCTGGCCAAATTTTGTTGGCTGCCGGGAGCACAGGCCAGCTGCACAGGAGAGGCAGGCAGTGAAATGACCGTCTCTTATTACAGCGGACCTTCCGCTCTAAGCTGGCTACAAGCAGACTATCCGCAGGTATCGGTGGCTTACGGAGAGATGAACTGCCGCAGACAGATTGGTCAGACACCTGTGCTTTTTAAACCAAATGGCACAGTTTGGGTTGGTACGTTTTGGTTAATGGTTGCTTTGTTTGGTGACTAACTTCAATGGCTGGTTTCCCTGTGGGGATCTTAGAAGCTGCCCCCTGTCTTGGTTGGTGTAGAGCAGGACTAGGCAGAAACAATTATTTGATTGTCAAGGGCTTCTGAAAATGGTAGGCAGGGTTTTCGTGTGTCTATGGAAAACTGGTTTCTTTCTTGTGTGAGAAGTTTCAGTGAGAGCCCCTCGGTTTCGTTTGTCACCACAGTACAGGTGGCACTTCAGGGTCTCTGGTTGGCCTCCATCCGCTTCTCATGATATGAAACAGACTGCGCTTTTCCCCTCCCTGCTTGCCCTCTCGAGTGATAGGCTAAGTGTTGGCTTGCACATGAAATGTGGTTTTTTTTTTTTTTTTGTCTCAGAAGCACGACTGTGACTCAGTCTCCTGGCAACTTCCTGTATTTTTATGCAAGGTTTGACGTTTTAAAGGCAGTGGAACAAAAAGCTGAACTGTATCCAGTGAAGGACGGATTCCTTCAGCCCCTGAATTTGTAGGTTTATGTAGAGGTCCACAGTCGTCCACACACCCAGCTGAATCAAGATGCGGTCATGTGACGGGACCCCTGGCATTTAGGAAGACTGCTCGCGTACACGTTGCAACACACACTCTGTTTGTACAAAAACTAGCCACAGCCACTGGCATTAAGAAATACAGGTATTAATTCACAGATTAATTAGGCTACTGCTTATTAATTTTTAAAATATAAATAGTTGTCCTGTGATTAATTAATCACCTCTGGCACTTGGAGGGTTGTACGGGGTTTTATCGCCCACTGAGCCGCCCTTTCAGCGATTTTTTGAGTTTGCGTTTGACTAGTAAGATGCCAGCGTGTACAGATGAGACGCCTTGCCAATGGTCTCCGCTCATACGCAGATGTTCAGCACAGTTCCCTGAACACCAGCTCCTTCCTGGCTGTGACAGATGATGTGGCCAGGTTAGGTTGGCAGGTCACCCCCCTGCACTCTGCAGTTCTGCCACCTTAGCACTCTGAACTCTTCAACCTCATTGTGTTTGTCAGAGGAGCTTTCTGTGTGGTTTTCAAGTGAGAAGCAAAGATCTTTGAAAACCGCAGTTTAAAACTGGGGCTTAGCTTTTCACTTTTTTGTATTTAAAGAATGCCATGTACTTGCTTACGTCTGCATACATCAAAACTCAGGTATTTGTACAGGTATTACCATAGGAAGGAAGTGAATGTAATCTGCATTTGTTTTGCATAGTTGTCATTCATTTCCTTTGTTTGCAACTAAGCTTGAGGTAGATTTTTTAATTTTTAAATCAGCTACCTTTCTGAATGTTTACAGGCAGGGAATAGTGCATATGCTTTTAGTCAGAGGTTCTTCAAAGGTGTAGCTCCTCTACATGTCAGAGGTTCTTCAGAGGTGTAGCTCCTCTACACGTCAGGTTTCCAGTGAGAGCATCATGAAGTCCTTGCGTTGCACAGAGTGTTTGCTGACATACTGAAACATGGCGGTCAGGTGGGATTGGACAGGGTTGTGTGTTCTGCCGTGGCCCTCTTTGAGAGATGTGGAGCTGTTGCCTTGACTCGGGGCCTGGCTCCCGGCATCTAAAGCTCCGTGACATGGAGGCTGCACCGAGCTTCTCGGAGTTAAACATAGCAGAGCATGGTGCTGTAACATCGTGCCTCCCATGTCAGCTGGCAAGCCCTGTTATAACCCATACGCCTTTTCACCTGGACGTGGATTAGATATGGGGTCATATTTTGAAGTGCCTGCGCTGAGTGTATTCTCGTCAATTTACTGCGGAGTGCAGTAGACGGTGGGCTGTCTTTGTTCTGTTGATTTCTGGGGTCCTAAGAGCGTGGGGCCCTGGGATTTGGAGTTGCACCAGGGTCAGGTGGGTGATCCCTAAATGGCACCTGCACACATCCTGCTTACTTCTCAATTAAAAATAGAAAAAAAACACATGATGGATTTGGACTGTTTTTCACAGTGAGACTGTGGTCCTGTATTGACACGGGTGAATACCATGGTTACATTCCTTACTGTCTCAGCATTGATTCACTGTATCGGAGCTGGAATCTTCTGACTGAGCAGCTAGATTAAGGTGCTTAGTCCTGCTCTACCTGGTGCAGCAGGTACTTGTGGACTAGATATGTGGAACTGTACAGTTCCTCTGCTCAGTCACACAGCAGAGGATTTCTTTGCAGCAGATAATGTTGCTCATGGATCAGTCACAGCACACCTGTGGCACAGGTGGGATTTAAAGGCTGTCATTCGGTGCTTGCTGGGAGTACCAAGTTGTTTAACCTCATCAGTGAACAACGTGAATGTACAGCTGATGTGTCTGCTAAGATACAGCGTCCCGCAGAAGTGCTGGAACAGCAAGGCCAGAATATGTATTTTGTGCAGGTTTGCGTTGTGATTTATTTGAACATTTTATATAAAATATAGCTTTTTCTCGCCACATCTCAGATTTATCTCGAGCCTGTTTACAGAAGCACTGAAACTTTTCTCAATATAAACACCTTGTAGAACTCCTCCTGCTTCTCTGCTATTTTTCACCAAATTTTTTCAGCGCAGTGCGTTGTGGTATATAGCGATGGGTTACCATCACTACTTTTATGATGCATTGTGGGATATTTTGAGTGCACTATATAGTGAATACAGGTACTCATTCAACATTGGGACACCACTAGAAAATGGCGAAGGTATTATACAGTGCGATATATAGGGAGTAGGGAGTGATTTTGGTCAAAGTTCAGAACTCCAGCTTCTATTTCCTGGTATTTATTTCCAGATCACATAAACAACATAGGAGGTAAACAAAAGTACTGGAATGTGTGGCTGACGGGTGTTTCTCGTTACCAAGGTGGGTCCTGACTAATTGCTTAAACAATAACTACCTCTAAATGAGTACTCTTGGATTTAGCCTTGAGTTTTACCTGTGAAGACTGTGCTGTGTGTAACAAACGGATAAAGCAAAATGAAGCCTGAGAGAACAGCAAGAATGTGAGAGAAGACGGAGACTCAATTTGGAACACAACAATTTGGAAAGTCCTGGAAAAGAAAGAAACCACACACCCCAGTACTTTTGCTCACTGAAAATTTGGGTGATCTGATACAAAAGGTGCCATCTCCTGTGTTGTTTATGTGATCTAGATGCAAATCCCAGGAAGTGAAAGCTGGAATTCTGCACGTTTGTCTAATATTCATCTATTGATCTTAAACCAAAATGTCTTCAGTGTACAGCAAAAGCAAATGAATTGGCCAATACTTCTAGAAGGTCCTGTACGTTTGTAAGGGATGAATAGAAAGTTGAACTACACTGTTTTCTTCATGCCTTTGATCTATATGTAACATGAATGTTTTTTTTTTTTTATTTTTATTGCAGAATTACACTGTGTGTGTGCGTGCGTTCGCTGGTGTGAATATTCTGCATGACTGTGCATCCGTGTGTGTATCGCCCATATGCACTGCACCCAGTCTTTCCTGTGTGTGAATTTATGGTTTTTTTACTTTGTGACATGGTGATTTTGGACAGTTTGTGTGTGCACATTATATTTTTTATTTTGCTAGCTTTTATGAGACCTAGTAGCGTTACAGTATATTTCTGTGCCACACGTTATATGGTGGTTTTGCTCTAAACTCTGTTTTCCTTGTTTAGTCGTCTTACTGCCAGTCTAAGTTGATTATTAGGCCTATTGTTTTTTCCCCTGTTGCGTTGCTAAGGTTGTGTGTGTTTACACTGAGCCGAAGTGTGTAATAACATCGTGTCGCTTCTCATGGGGAGAAGCCGTCATGTGCTTCAGCTGGTGTTTTTTTGAGTTAGGAGGAAGGTGAACAGGTGTCTTCCTCAGTCTGTTTCTTTCCAGTAAGTGAGAAATTGATTGTTTGCGCTTGCAGTAATCACATTTTGTCACATTTCTTTCATTTAAAAAAAAAAAATAATAATAATTTTACTGCTACTGGGTGCTATGGCATGTTTTTCCCTTTTTGTGTACGGTTAGCCATGTTAACTAACCTGACATCTCTGAATTAAGTAGGCTGTGTGGCGTTTGCCATTGTGCTTGTGTCAGAAGTGTCTCCTGGTTAACCATCTCCAAACGAGGCTGCTCTCCTCTCATGTTTGAACCCCATGCTAAGCACACTGCAGTTTCTGTTCACAATAATTAAACGGTGGAGTGTTTCCAGTGACGGGGCCCTTTGTCGTCTACACATTTCGGCCCCTTAGCACAATGGTGCCATAGAGAACGGCCGTCGGCCCCCAGTCAGTGAAACACGCTGTTCCCTTTGATATCACAGTGCCTCCTCCCTCCTCTCCAGAGTGCCTCTTGTGATGCTGTCTCCCCCCGCTTGTGGAGCAGGCCGGTCTTGCGCTCCACTCTTCCTGCCTCCCCACAAATAGGCAGATAAATAATGACTGTGTACATATTTATTTGCGCGGGGTGCAGCGATCATCAAGGAGACGGGCGCGCGGGCTTCACGGCACCCCTAATGAATGCCTTCCATTTCGTTTGCGCTCGTTTTCTCGGGACAGTACCATTACGTTTGACAGATGATGTGTTCTTCCTTTGAAACGGTGATCTTAAGCACATTGTCACCGAAAACCTGATTCTCTCCGCTCTCTTGCCCCTCCTCTCCCCCAGCCTCCCTGAACACAGGGACATACTGTTAATATTTCTCTTTGAATGGTAAGCGTGAGGCAGTGGAATTAACCCGCTCCTGTCTCTGCTTCCTGTGCTCCCTCTGAACTGACCACTTTTCTGGGGAAAGGAGGGGCGTTGGTGATGTCGGCCTTCTTACGGGCTCCACAGGGTGGGGGTTGCATGTGCCTCCCTAACGTGCCTTTCTGTTTCAATTTCAATACCGTTCAATTAATTTTATATAAAACCTTTTGCAGCAGACTTGCCCCAGGGCAATTTACAGGAATGTATTTGTTGACAGTTGGACCGAGGTCCCTTGCTTTCTGGATCTGATGGCAAACTGGTATTTTGGCAGAAGCCACGCCCACCAGAGATGGGATGGATAATGGCCCAGAACAGAGAGCTAATGTTCCTGGCTGTAACAGGCATATGAGTTCCTGTCATAGTCGACATCATCATCATCATCATCATCATCATTCCATCTCTCCAGCCTTTATGAGCTGCAGCAGTCTGTCTTCACTGTGGTCCAGCATGAAGAAGCATTTTTTTTCCAGCGAATCTCATCTGTGGTGTTATTAGGTCGTAGACGGCCGCTGCTCGCAGCCAGCCCACATGAGCGCAGAGCAGAAGTAACCCGGTTTGTGCCATTTCACAGGCAGCAGTGTCTGGCCAGGCAGCCTCACAGTAATGCTGTCACTATTGGGAGGACAGTAATGCGGCACAGCAGTTGCCATTAGAGTCTGACCGGCATCGTTCAGTGAGTTTAAATGGGAGGCACGGTCCTCGTTGCTCCCTGGCAGAAAAGGCACGCGTTTGATAAGGAAGGGAAGCTGAGGTTGGTGGAGTCCGCCCGCTGACTCCTGCGTAACACCGCACTCAGCGTTGTTGTCGTGTAAAGAAAGAGACGGCTGGCCCGGATGAGTGTTGGGAATCCTTCCAGAACTGCGAGGGCATCTGAGCAGATACGGGGCCGCTTTTTCCATCCGCATGTGGTGCGAGTGTGAAACGACAAACGTGTGGTGAGAATAATATGTTAATTGGTAGGCAGGATGATTTGTGCGCCGTTGCATAAGGCAGCTGTTTGCCAGCCTGCTTTCACATCGCAGCATCCCACCACGTTTCCTGTATCCATCACTGATGTAAAGCTCATCTCTCTTCCCACTTCGTGTTTTTTCCTCCCCCCTCCTGTCACTGAGGAGAATCATTGCAGTGTACGAGTGTGCGTTTATTTTTTTTTTTTTTGATTCATGACTCTGTGGATCTTATTGATAAATACTTGAGGTAGTTACTCAGTGGAATGGCGAGGGTAAATGAGCCAGAACAGGAGCACACATGATGCTCTAGTAAATTACAGGAGCAATCTTCTCTGTTTGGGTGGAGGCACATTTATGGCCACCTCCTAGTTACAGTGACCTGCAGCCTGCTGACCAAATGGTTCGGCGGGGGGGGCGATTATTAACAGCTGAAGGTCAGTTAAAAATGGGCTCCTTTCCACATTAGGAATTCCATTTCCACACAAATGAATATATAAACCCTTAAGTGGGTTGTTTCGGCTTGTGTGTGGGCGCTGTGTTGACGCTGTTTTCGGAAATTTTTTTTGTGCGCGTCATTTTTTTGTGTGTTTCTCCCTTCATTTTAATGCCTTTTTTGTGTGTGTGGGGGGGTGTTTTGGGCTTCGTACCGTGGCGTAACTACACGTGCGTATTCTTGCATGGTGAGTAATTTTTGTTTGTTTGTTGTGTTGCGTTGCGCTAACCTGTATCATGGCATGCAGTTTTCTCCCCGTTGTTTGTGGGCCTGGCCAGAAAACAGGAAAGTGATTGTGAAAAGCAGAAATGGTGTGCAGATGAAAAGTGGATATTTTGTTTTACAAGAGAGGCAAAATGTGTCACCCTTTTGGTGGAAAGTGGAGTTGAGATGAGTAGACAAAGAAAGACTAAAGTAGTGGTAATAAATACTGTATGTGGGAAAAGAGCAGGAAAGAGTGTACAGTGATGCTGGTAAGCAGTGATGCTGCAGGCCTGACACACTGCAGAAATGGTGTACAGGTGTAGGTGTTTCACTAAACCAACTAGACTGGAAAAACTGAATGTTTTGTAAATGCTTTAAAAGAAACTTCACCTCCTCTCACCTGCCAGTTTGGATTTCAGCCAGTCCGCCTCAGCAGTGAGGGTCTAGCTTTCTGAGCTACGTTAGCCTTACATTAATATTGTAGCGTTTTGTCACATCACTGTTTTTCACTAAGGTCCCATGTTGTCTAAGTGTTGTTTGTGTTAATTGTGACCCTATGTTGTCAAATTTAGGCTGTGTATGAATACAGGGCTTTTACCACAGAGAGCCACGTGCCTTTACTGTGGTATAATTTACATCTCCTAGAAGAATGTAAGCCCTCCCCCCCGAGGTACTGTACAATTAGAGCTTCATCTTTTAATGTTTAATTGGGCAGTCAGTATATTAATTGTTTGTATGTTACTGCTGTTAATGGGTATCAGTTGGGTATCAGATGAGTTTGTATCACTTAGCCTTTTATTTTGATGTGTAACACTTTCAAATGATGAGAGAGCTGCTGTCTAGAGTTTTACAGAATCTCAGTCCAAAGGGCAGGATAAACAAACTGGCAGCTGTAGAGAAGGAGCAGCAGACGGCCATCATTTAGTGTTAATGTGGACGGAGTGTATTTATCCTTGTTGTGGGAAGTGTGGGGAAGGAGTACGCTGTTGTTCTGCAGCGTGTTGTATTATTTCAGATAACAGGGGCATTGTGTGGGAGTGCGGGAGTAGATTAGAGGGGCCTCGTGGCAGCAGGGTGGGCAGCTTTACAGGAGCCATTTTTCCTGTGCTTCCCCCTGTTGCGCCTCCTCCTGCTGTTATTGCTGCCTCTGCTGCTCCTCCTCCTCCTGCTGTTCTTGCCGCACTCCTTGTACTGTTCCTCCTCCTGCTGGTCCTGCAGTTTTTGTTGGTCCTGCTGGTCCTCCTACTGTTCTTGCTGCTCCTGCTGTTCTCGCAGCTCCTGCTGCTCCTTCTCTTCCTGCCGTTTGGCGTTCTTCTCCTTCCAGGCAGTGGGGGATCTTGTGCCCAGTGGTTTGTGGTTTGCGGCCCCGCGCTCTCCCTGCCATGTGTGTTGGCAGCTTATTCCCCACAGCAGTGTCGTTTCCTTACGTAATGAGTCAGCGCTCTCCTCGGGCTAAGCTCCATAACTAAGAGGCTCTGCAGAAGCCGGGACAGCTTTCTGGACCATGCACACGTAAGCCTCTTGTTTGCTGCAGGAGCGAGGCTGGGTGTGAAGCGCGTGGGGCCCGTAGCACAGAGACGCTCGCAAAGCCTTGATGCTCTCATGCCAGTGATGCAGCGCTAGATTCTGCTTTCTAGATTCTTCTTTCACATCGACAGAAGGGGCTGAACCCAATGTGTGAAGAACCTGCATTGTTCTTTGCCATTTGTGTCTTTTGCTTTTCTGCAAAATGACTGTGAAGTTTAGCCGAAGAAGGAAATGTTACCTAGTTTGCTGAGTGAATACTGGCATATTGTAGTGCTGGTGGAGCTTTGGAAAGAAGACCGGAAAGTAGCAGTGAGTGTATAAATGCAGCTCCATTTTAATCACTGGGTGTCATGTGAATTCCTCTGTGAATGTGTCACATGGTCATGCCCTGGCACACTGATTGGACACAGTTGAGGTATCTCTTCATCTTATCTAGCATACCTGTTACCTTCAAGTTTAGTGATTTAGCTGACACCGATTTTTAATTTTTGCCTTTTTACCTTTTTTTTTTTTTTAAACAACTGTATATTTAACTCATGTAATTCACTTCTAGTTCCTCGCTTGAAGTTATTACACCTGTAATGTCTTTTCGTTGAGTTTGAACTGGCAACTCTGAGGTTAGACACTTGACCTTAAGCATTGTGCTGTGTGGTAGTTGTACGCCGTGGCACTAACAGTAACATTTCTGTCCAGAGTTTCAGCAGCCACCCAAGTATGTGTCAAAAGAAGTGTTTCATCCGTTACTTCACGTTTTCAGACCCAGCACATAAATAGTGCTAATTTACAAATGCCAAAAGGTTCCCATTCTAATAAGGTGGGAGGGGGAGTTTCAACACTTGATATACAGGGAATGGTCAGAACTGCGAGTGATGGGACATGCAGGCTTCAAGGAAGCTTGGAACCAGCTTTTTTCTTCTTAGTGCTGGGCTGGTAGTGCTTCTGCAGTCACAGAGAACCTGCATTCTTCTCTTGTTCTGTTCTCAACAGCAGCTCTAAGTGTGCTGCATTATAGCGCGAGTGATCACCACAGCAGTGGAGGGGGGCATGCAGAGCGTGATTTCCTGCCTGAACAGGGCTTCTTTGGCTGCAGCCGAGCACAGATGTACCCTGGTGAAAATGTCCATTATCCAATATCCATGGAATGTGTGCATTTTTCTTTGATGGTGTTTTTATTTCTTCTTTTTTAATGTGCAATTTGTTTGTTTTGCCCTGGGCCTTTCAACCATGCATTTATCACAATGGTGCTGCCGCTCACGTCTTAACTTCTCATTTACAAAAAGTTCTGATGTCTGGAAAAAAAAACTGTGCTGTCCAGAGGTCAGCCAGTAATCTATATGAACAAATTACTTTAAGAAGGGTTTACCCATCTAACCCCACCCCAAACCTTCTGCATTCAGATGAATGTCTAACCAAGGCTTTATGAACATGAGGAATGCTGAAGTGAGACAAATGTACAGGCTGGGCTTTGTAATGTAGAGTATTGTAATGCAGCGTAGTGCACCATAGTGCAGTGCAATGTAATGTAGAGTATTGTAATGCAGCGTAGTGCACCATAGTGCAGTGCAATGTAATGTAGAATAGAGTATTGTAATGCAGCATAGTGCACCACAGTGCAATGTAATGTAGAGTATTGGAATGCAGCATAGTGCACCACAGTGCAATGTAATGTAGAGTATTGTAATGCAGCATAGTGCACCACAGTGCAATGTAATGTAGAGTATTGTAATGCAGCATAGTGCACCATAGTGCAATGTAATGTAGAATAGAGTATTGTAATGCAGCATAGTGCACCATAGTGCAATGTAATGTAGAATAGAGTATTGTAATGCAGCGTAGTGCACCATAGTGCAATGTAATGTAGAGTAGAGTATTGTAATGCAGCATAGTGCACCATAGTGCAATGTAATGTAGAGTATTGTAATGCAGTGTATTGTAATGCTGTAGTGCAACACTCATTGGATTCCTACACTGACATTTTGCTTTTTAACCTTATTCATAATTTCATTAGTTCTTTCATTAGATCTTTTGTATGACCATTAGAATATTTGTAGTTATGATGTGGCATTTTAACTCATGGCAATGCTACTTTTTTGCTTTTTTTATATGCATTGTGTATTTGTTAGATATCTTGGTCTTCATTGAACATTTTGACTTCAGTTATAAAGTATTGGGTTTATTATTGTTGTTATTGGCAAACATTTCAACTTCTGATAAAATCCAGGCAGCAGTCGTTAAAAACTGCACTGCAGCTCCATTCCAGCAGCTCGGCTTCAAATGCTTTGCCACGTTTTTCCTTGATGAGAGCTCTTCTGTAAACACCAGGCGTCTGGCTCACTTTAGGTGGTCTTCTCCAGGCTTGGCTTTTGTGGGGAAGTCAGTGCGCTTTCTTACAAGAAGAATCGTCTGGCGTTTGAGTTGTGGCAGTGGAGGCGGGAGAAGAGAGCCGGGTGGCATGATTAACGTTCAGAATATGCTAACCTGACACTGGCCGGTGATAGACGGCCTTAGCTAAGCACCTTTTGGCCTACAGAGGTCAGCTCGGTGGCCCCAGCGCCCCTCCCTGCCAGGACACATCCGGGACCCCTTTCACCCACACCAGGAATAAGAGAGAATTTGCAGTGATTCTTCTCTCTGACACCAGGGTTTTGTGCTGATGTATATTGTTAATTGCGATTTGTTCACTGGCTGCTTTGAAACCTTGTTGATGGTGGTCGGTTTGTGGGAAATGGCCTTTTCCTTTAGTCGCTTTACTTGCTGCTGTTGGTTTAGATGAAACGTTTCTGACTGCATGGTGTCTTTTCTTGTACGTTCACATGACCCTTGCTGACCTCTGGTGCTCCTCCAAGGAGATGCGTGTACAGGGGACGGCGTGAGGCACACTTAAGTAAAGCGTTGTGCTCGGTTTGGGAAAAGTGAACAAGGCCAGAGCAGTGCGGGGATCTGCTTTGGCTGCTCTGTCTGCGGCGCTTTAATTTCACTGCGGTAGAGTAAACACTGACAGCTCGTGGCAGTTCACCACATAGATCCACAGGGAAGGCAGGAAGGAACCAAATAAGACGGGAGTAGTTGGAAGGAAGATGTACTGGAGTCAGAGAGGGGGTGGGACCTTTCCTGGAGAGTGCTGGTTGCCCCCCCCCCCCACCACTCATGGTGAATCTGCCCTGATGGAGGCTTTCTGCACCCTGTTGGCTAACAACAACAGCTAAAGCAGTTCTCATTGTACTTATTTATTTATGATGCCTAACATTGTCTATACAGGTTATACCTCCCTGGCCACAGAAATATAGAGCGTCTATTTCTGGACTGCTTGACTGCCTTGTATGTAGTGTTCGTTTTAGTGTCTGTTGCCTGCCAGTCATGTGGCTACATGCAGCAAAGCTGGAGAGGTCTGTAGGGCTTGCTGTATGATGGCGACACTGCTGCTGTTCAGTTGCCACTCTCCCTCGCTCGATCGTGATGGAAGGGACGAGGCTTTGAAATTCGCAGTGGCTGTCCTTGGCCGACTGTTTTCAACCCCACCCCACTGGTTATTACGCCCATTCCCTTTGGGTTGTCTCAAGACGTCCTACTCAGTGTGGGTTTTTGGTACCACTTGAACCAAGCGATTTGATCCAAAACGCGTTTGCAGTGCATCAGCTGCAGCTGGATTTCCACTGATGGGATCCAGGCAGAGCCTCGCTTGAGTTCACGACCCAGAATGCAAAAGAAAAGCTGTGCTGACGTTGCATGCTGCCGGGGCTCTGCGTCGCCGTGTCTCGCTGTCGGTACCCAGCCCCCACTCTTTGTCCTTGTGTTCTGGTTCGACCTGCACTGACAGTCGGTTAAGCTGTGAAGACTATAACCACAGTGCCTGACAAGTGTGTCTTTAATGCAGGTAGATCGTGAGGAGGAAGCCCCGTTCTGTTCTGAGATTAGAGGTGGTGGTAGACCAGGCGTGACCGTGAGTTCCACGACCACAGACTAGTTTCAGCCAAGGGCCTTAAATCCCCCTCCTGTTCCACACGGATCTGATTTCATCCGTAACACGTCGCTAAGCTGCATTACAAAGTCTCGCTTCTTCTATGGAAGAATACTTTTAAATCAGGCCTTGACAAATCTACTTTCTCCACGTCCTTACATTGAGGTTTGGGGATTAGGTTCTAATTTTAGCCCCACTGTCTTTACAAATGCTTTGAAGAATTGGTTCCAAATAACAAGACGGTGTAGAGAGAATTGGAGGGGGTGCTTGAGGGAGTAAGTTAGAAAATGGGAAGCGGGACTTGTCTGAAAGTAGAACCTTGTAAGTATAAATTAGCATAAAATACCCTCAAAAGTCTCTGCTCACGATAAAAACAGAGGCATTGTGGAGATTATTAAGCAGTTCCAAATGAATTGGCTCAAACTGTACCATGGTGAAGCTTGTAAAACTGTTTATGGACATTTCAGACTGTGGGAGGTTAGTGCTCGATTCTTGCCACTGTTTTGTAGCGTGGATTGCTTCTGACTGGGGTATTAAAAGGCGTGGAGGAGGACATCCGGTCAGTAGCTTGCAACTCTTTTGGTGATTTAGTTAGCGGTGATCTGAGTACAGGAAAGGCGTCTTCTGACATGGGTTCATGAGATGGCTGTGTGGTCGTACTTTATGTGCAGTAATGTGGCAGTACTGAGGCTCTCAGATTCAGTCATGGTGCACGCAGAACACCGTGAGCCTTGGTGATGTTTCATCCATGTTCAGCAGATTTCAGGAGCCATTGGTGAGCTGGCTTTTACTTCTCCTCAGGATTGCCATTGATCCAGCTTCTCTTCCACTTCAGTTGTCTTCCATGCTGTAAAGGTGAGCAGAAAGCAAAATGGCTTTTCAGTTGTTCGTCTGAGACCGTCGGCCTGACAGCTTGTCTTCGACAAACCGCAGCAACCGCTGCACCCCCAGTTTCGCCCGCAGTTGCCCACCCTTAGGAAATCGTGTTGTCTTTCTGCGTTTCAGCAACTGTGATGAGATTCAATTAGCTGTCAATGTGATTAATCGATATTGACCGCCGTTGGGGGGAGGCGGGGTGGAAGTCGTCTAGCAACACACTAGGGGGAGGAGTCTGCGTTTGGGCAGTCTTACGACAGGTGGCTGAGAGTAGCTAATAGATTAATGAGTCCTGTGATATATGACTCCAAAATAAAAGGCCCGCAGAGACCACCACTGTCACCCTAAATCATTTCCAACCAGGCCAGTAAAACCGAAACAATTATGCAGATTAGCATAACAATTGGCTTGCAGGACGGGGTGAGAATTATCTTGCCTCATTAGTGGCATCCTTTTGTTCCACTCTGTGCCTTCTGTAGTTTTAGGAGGAAGGGGGTAAAAAAAATGCCCGCGCCCAGGTCTCATGACCATAAAGGTGCCCTGTTGAGGTTTGATCTTCTCTTTTGTTACAATGTGCGGGGGTACGCCATGGAGCGTTCATAGAGCATACACCCCAACTGTCATAATCGCACACCTGTACCTCGTTCGGCTGTGTGTCTCTGTGCATCTGCTCTCTGCGTTTTCTCTTATCTGGACCGTGAATGTCAATATCATATCTGTATTTAAAGTTTTAGCACGTGTGTGCCAGACGTCAAGTCCAGTTGCTGTGACCTCAGACCGTGTTGCCTGTAAAGTTTTTGTCAGTTTGAAGGACATGTAGTTGTGTTTTTGTGCTGTGTTGTGCAAAGTATCGTCAACTTATCTTTGATTGACACAAGGGTGATGAGACTTGACGAAGCTAATTTGAAAAAAGCTATGAAATATTCAAGGGTTACACCCAGTTTAAAGGGTGATGTGCTAAAACGTATTAACCGTGATGGGCGATTAAAAGGCATGCGTCTTGCTTCAGCTGTGTGGAAATCTATGGTATATGCGATAATTTTCTTTTCTAGACTGAAAGAAGTGATGTCAAGATATGTGACCATGTATGGGAAAACCCAGCCAAGGTGACCAAAATTCAGATGCAGTGTATTTACACAGTTCTGGTTCATTATGATATAGACTACAGTTTTATTTATGAATTTTCCAGTGGACAGTCACATGTGGTTGGTGATGATAAAGTCGTAGAGTCACTCACAGAACGGATAACACAGTGAACAGCCAGGTGTGGATCCACCCCGCACTTATCTACGAGTTCCTTTGGGTTGATCTACAATGACTCGAATCAATTAGCGGTTATCCCTTTTAAGCCACTGTAATAATTTATTTATTTATTTATTTTTTTACCAAATTTTCGATTTGCAGAATGTTTCCAGGCATGCATTTAGTACGGGTAACGAGGTAAACGTGCGCACACGTTTGTGATTAGATGTGAGTGTTGGACATGTTTCCTGAGTGCAGCGACTATCTGAAGCGAGTGTGAGCATTTTTGTGACTCCGGAGGGGACAGGAATCAGGTTCTACAGCCAAGTGGGTCGGAGCAATAGGCATGCATTTTCAGCGTGGAGTGTCTCGCTCAGGGACACACCTGGTGACTGGGCTGGGGTTTGAACTGGGAGACTGCAACGTCCCAGCCAGACATATCCTGTCATCTATAGCACTGAACACATTGCCGGCCCACCAAGCCTCCAGCCCACTGGTGGGGACAGATGGCTCGAAGGCACCGAGAATGTCGTTGCATTTCACTTTGAATGTTAGAAAAAGCCCCTGAAGGTTGAATTTCTAAAGTTTTTCAGATAAGAGGTAATAAGTAATTCTGTATCATCATCCTGTATTGTATACTTTTGTTGTTTACAATGGATTTTGAGAAGATGATGTTTCAGCCGCTTATTAAATGCCGTTGTGTTTAAGTGAAGGAAAACGCAGGCTCAAATATAGCGATGCCAGAAGCAGATTGTCAGGCGGGAGAAGTGTAGAGCTTACTGCTGCCATAGACTTGGCTAATGTCACTGCTGTGTTCCTCTCTATATGGTGGTGACTCAGAGTTGCTGTGTAAGTGCACACCCACGTCTTTCTCCTTTTCTTCATCCTGTCTTCATTTGTATGTGGCATAATGCTTCATACACAGGAAATTTTTTTTCTGTTGAGTTTTGACCTTTCTGCAGCTAATGTTAAACACCTGCTTATGACTGATGTGGTGTTTTATGGGTCTGTGTGCATGTATGCCTGTCTTTCTTACAGTATATGAACTTGCAAATGAAGAAATGCCAAGGTGTCTGGTGATGAAAGGCCAGGCTAAAATGTATGCTTTCAAGGTCATTTTGTTGTGACTAATAACACGTCATCATATTACCTCAAGTTTAATTAGCACTTCGTGTCCTGTCCCACAAGGCTGTGGTCCTGGATGACTTGTTTTACCTGTTTTGCCTTGCGTGAGCAGTTCTGCCCACTGGTAAGCACCTTTGTGGGAGAGAAGGACATCGGGGATGGAGCTGGCCCCCGAGCAGCCCCAGCATGACAGCCTCTGTCTCAGGCAGTGCTTGTCCTTATCGGAAAACACCGAGGTGACCCTTGCATGCGTGACAGGTGGTGTTAAAACAACACGTCCCACCATCCTGACTGGGGACAGGGGCGGTCGCTGCGGGGCTGTCGTCTCCAGCTGAACCCGGCTGTAGACGGCTGTCTTCCTCACTGTGCCACTCCAGGTGTGATCTGTTTATCCTCTCTGCCTCCACTGGGCCGCCCTGTGGGGTGCGGATTTTTAAAGGTTCAATGACGTCTGCAGCAGAAAAGTAGAGACACTTTCTGTCCAGGAGAGGAGAGTTTTTATGTCCAGCGGTCATGTTTTTTTTTGCAACAGGCTGTTTTCTGGGAGAGGGTGGAAGCAGTCTGTACGGCACCACTCTTCACCTGCCTGGCAGAGCCCTGACCTCCATCAGGGTGTGGCGACCCTGCCCGTCCATGTTTTGGTTTAGCTTTTGGCTGCAGTTCATGTGGCCTGTTTTGTAGGTCAGATGCCGATGGTTTCCCGAGACGCTTGACAAGGACATGGGAATAACCAGTGGGCTCAGAGGAGTGGGGTGTGTAGCGCATTAACATTTTCCTGAACACCCTGCTGGATTAGTGTGAGTAGGAACTCACAGCCCTCAGTACTTTTGTTCAGAACCTGAGGAATTTGTAGCAGTGCTGCTCTTACCAGCGCTTCTGAAACTTTCCGACATGCAGAGACTTAAAACTAGACAAAAGCATTACAACGGTAATTGTCAGTTCTGTCCAAGAGCTTGTGTGTCCAGCTGGTAGCACACTGACTACACTTCCACAGCTTAGAACGTTACCAGCTGGCTGTCAGTCTGTTACTGGCTTATTAACCTCGTTGGGTGGTGTTACTGTGGCAGTGAAGCTGGCACGCCTTCCGACTGTTGAGTTCAGCGTGTTGCCTTACCACGCATCCGCACTGTTGCTGACACAGCGGCTTTGCCAGTGAGCGGCCTCATCCGGGACTGAGGTTGCATGCGAGAGCGCGGTATCTCTGAACGGGAGTCCGTTGAGCACTCGGAGAGGCGCGAGCGTCGGTTAACCCTGTCGAACAGGTCGTCGTGGGGTGCGTGCAGAGGGCAGCGACTCCAGGTAACCCTAAGCCGTGTGACGCCGCACGCTGTACCATGCAGCGCCAGCCTCCTCAGTGACGAGCATCTGTATAGGGTGAGAAGGGCTTCGAGACGCGGCAGCAGGCTTCTTACTCACCCAGGCACACTTCGGAGCCGATTTAGCTGAGTGGATGAGTTTCGCTCACATGTTCACTGTAGGTACTTGGCCTGTCTTTGATGCTGCAGTGTGTGTGAACGACTGTGTGTGACACCGTGTTGATGATCGGCAGTGCTGTGGCAGGACAAGCCCTGGAAACAGCTGCGGTTTCTGTGTGTGTGTGTGTGTGTGTGTGTGTGTGTGTGTGTGTGAGAGAGATGGCAGCTGCCTGTATGAGTCAGAGTCCTAATTTCCATGAGCCATCATTTGTACAGGGGTGCCCCACCCCACTCACACTCTCCCTTTCCCTCATTCCTCTCTCTGTCTGGTAGAGGAGGAAGGGAAAGTGGGCCTCTCTGAGCCTGTGTGTGTGTGAGTGTGTGTGAGTGTGCACGCATGCTGCATGTCTGGATGTCATTAGGTGATTTCTTTGAACTACCAATTAAAACAAATGGGGGGAAATGAGTAAAGGCAAACATGAGAGCAGCAGAGCCACGTTGCCTCGATGCGTTTAACGCCCAATTAGGCACAACTGACGGACATTAAAAAGGAGCAAACCGTTAGTGTCTCCTCCGCTCTGGAGTATCTGGGTAACGTTTTCTGAAGGTTCAGAGGCGTAGCGAGGCAGGTACATCTGCAGACTTTGAGTAGTTTATGCTGTTGCGATTGATTAGACAAAGACCTATTGTAGCACTTAGTGGAACTACTTAGTGGACAGTGGCCCTCAGCTGAATTGCCTTCATGTCTCGTTAAACTATAAAACATTGCGGTTTAGTGTCTGCCGAGTTGCCTTGGTGTGTGTTTTCACAGTTTAAATATTGCAAATGGATGTGTTCTTTAACAGGGGAACGGTTTTTCCAGCTTTACTGAATTTGTTTTCATTACATTTGTTGTGTTGTTGTCCTGCACTACCAGGGCTCAGGAGGTTTATCAGTGGACCATTGTTTCATGACACTAACTGGAGACGCGGAATCGGTTCTTGTGGACTCTGAAATACCTGCTTACGTGTGGAATGTGGCTTTTGGACTCTTTGCTTCAACATGTCACGTAGCTAAACATATGGGTGCGTGTAATGGACTACGCTGCCGTAAGGAAAGGAGAAAAAGCATGTTCCCACATACGCACACGCAAACACGATGCGGGAGCCTTCTGTTCCAGTGTGACCCAGAGCCCCTTGCAGGAATGTGAGCACAGTGATCACAGTCAACAGGGTTCTGCTGAAGTAGTGGGCAGACAGTGAGAAGGGTCCCGTAGGCATGTCCTCATGTGCACAGCAGCTGTCTGCTCCCTCGCTCTCTCTCTGTCTGTACTGTCAGCGCTCCCATGTGCTCTGCTGGAGCACCACGCTCCTGCAGGTTCCTCCCTCGGGTGTGTTTGAGATCCTCGAAGGTTCGGCTGTAGGGTGAGTGTCAGGTGCGGCCGTGCTTCAGTCTGGGGTTTGGGACGCCCTTATTCCGCAGC